>JAAWXA010000016.1:19919913-19953997 GCA_038090715.1 Florisuga fusca | reverse complement strand
CAGGTGGCGCTGTTGGGCGGAGCACGTGGGAGGCGGGAAGGAGCGGGAAGGGGGAGAGAGCCCGGGGGTTACCTCAGGCGGGGAGAGCGCCTGGGGACGGGGGGGTCCGCACCCGGACAGGGGACCCCTGAGCCCACCCCACCGGCGGGGAATATGGAGGGGGCTTCCTTCAAGGATCATCCCCCTCGGCCTGGCCCGCGGCAGCGTTTTCGGGGTGTTTGGAGGCCACTGGTTCTGCTGGGCGGCTGTGGATCGCTTGGCCACAAGATCTGAGGGGGCTGTGCGGGGTGACTGAACACCCGCTGCTTCCTGGCTCCTCTCTGGAAAAGGGTCTCCTCTTTGCTGAAACACTCCTCCTTTCTGGAACACTCCTCCTTTCTGAAATGCACCTTTCCAAAACGCTCCTCTCCTTTCAAAAAGCTCGTGGAAACAAAATTCCCCACCTGAAGAGGTGGATTCCCACCTAACACCTCTCAGTGGTGCTGCTCCCCTCCTAGCCCGGTGTTCAGGGGTACCAATGGTCTCTTGGTCCAAGCACAGAAACACTGGTCAAAGTCAAGGAGCATCATCAACCAAAATTCACTTAGAGACATTGCTGGATGACCTCTCCTTAACTATTATTTTAAAAGGAAAAGTACCTGCGGTGAACGTGCAGGAGCATCAATCCTTTTCCTCAGACGTGAGGAGTTTTTATCTGTTAGCCACTGGAAGAGAAGGGATGGCTTCGAGGTCTGTGCCAGCTGGGAGCAGTGGGATTTCTGGCTGACACCCCGAGGTCACTGCCTTCCTTCCCGGGGGCACAGGCAGCACATGGCAAGATAACCAGCAGTATCATTATGCCACTCTGTGTGTTTCCACTGGGGATATAAGGAGTTGTGTTTTCAGTTCCACGTGTAACGAGAGAGAGTTGAGACTGCTACCAAGCACAAAAGCTATCTAAAGCATATTCTAGGGCTTACCAATGAAGTTACATTATCTGAAGTTAACATCCCATTAAAAGCACATAATTCACCCTTAACCCTACAATCTTAAATGCACGGGAACACCCACAGAGTACTTCTTGCTATCTGAGAATAAATTCAAGCCCTAGAACTCACTCTGCAACCTATTTTTCAATAAATAGGATTTTCATGCTACACTAACACACAGCAGGGTCAGAAAAAAAATAACCCTCATTTATTTTACCGGGGGGAAAAAACCACAGACTGAAACTCACCCGAGCTCTATCATCATCATATGCATTTTAGCAAATGTGTTTGAAATGCTATGCAAGTTCTTTACTCAGGGAGCAGCATGACAGTCTTACTGATGGCTCTGCAGCATCTCACCACAGGCACCAGGCTCCAAAGATGAGTTCTCTGACTCCATGACTCTGTCTCCTTAATTACTTCACAAATCTCTCGATTTAGACTGAAACTCTTGTGCAACATTTATTAACTCTCCCTTAAAACAAAACAAAACACCAAAAAAATCAAACCAAACCCCACTGCTGTTCGTATCTTAGTCATAAGATACAGGTGGCCAACATGTTTGGTAGGACAGCACTTGGTGCCCCAGTAGAATTCTTCTGGGTCAGATCACTGGGAGAGACCCTGTCAGGATCACCAACAACTCCAGATATTGCCTGACTGGAGAAACAGGAACAATTCCATTTTCTTTTTCAAGAAAATTAACAAAACCTCACTCTCTGTATCCCACTATATATGTATTTATATATACGTACACACATCCACCAACCAAACAGCTCTCTGTAGTTTTGTGGGAGCTCTTCCTTCACTTCTTCCTCTCATGACCAGAATAGCAAAAAATTATTGACGCAAAATGTGAAAATAATGTAAGAATGACTGGCAAAGTATTTACTATTAATCAGAAGAAATGCATGCAGGTGGAGCTGTTACACGGGTCCCAGTTATTTGCCTCACCCACTGCCTGATCGTATGGACAAGGAAGAACATCATTTTCTTCTAATCTGATCCTCAAACTTAGTCATTTTCTATTTTATGACATGTTATGAAGAGGAAGGAGTATTATGAGTAGGGGAATGAAAAATAGGTAACAGAGAACATAATAGCAGAAAGTCAGAAAGAGGTGATACATAATTTACCACAAACAGCAGCACAAGGACTTCAGATATTACATAGACAAAGAAGGAACAAAATCTACATTCTCAAAATGGGCATTTTCTGGCAGTTGGTATCCTTTCTTTTCACTTATTTCAGAATATATTTTTCAAGAATCCATTTCAGTAAGAGAAAAATACCTACCTTTATGTAAGTACAGCATGTTCCTCTGGGTAAAGTGATACTGTCTGGCTGCTTGATGCAACAATTCGACAGTTGCTGGCAATGCAGGAAGGCACAACATGACAGAGAAATGAGACAGAAAGAAGCAAAACTTAGCTTGTCTTAATTAAAATTTCTATACAGTGTGCTGTACTTTAACATGCATACAAAATCATAGCAGCAAAAGACTATTTTTGGTTTCTCTGGCATCACCTGTAAGGTCTGACATACAATTATGTGAATTTACTTGAAACTGAGCAGCACTCCTTCAGAGCTGCGGTGTGGCAGGGACAGGACTGCTGGTTGAGCTGTTCTCTTTGGAGGAACTGGAATTTTCTGCAGTCTCAGCCAGTTCTGACCCTTCACATGTCCAGAAACTCATCCAGAAACTCTTCAGCCATGTGGGGATGTGGGAGAGTTTGTATCTTGGTTTTGGTAAAATAAAACAATAATAATTTTTAAAAATACATCCTTCTGGAAATCCTGCCGGAAATTGAATGCAGTGAAAGATATTTCATATTTCTATACATGATGTGGAACCTAGATACAGGTAATGAAACAAATTTTGTCTCATTCCCTACACCCTCTTGTTATAAGCACATGGGTGCAACTAACTTCTCTTACCTCATCCCGCTCTGCTTACTGCTGGTTCTTTACAGCTGAAAACTGCTCAAAGCTGGATCCCACCCTCTCTTTGGAGATCTTAGGTGACCACATCCACTTCTCATCCTCCTTCTCCTGGTTACTGCAGATGAGAGGCAGTGTTATTTCACACTTTTAGGATAACTATTAGGAAGGATACACTTTTAGGGATAACTATTTCGTGTATTTCTCCTGTGAATCTGTCCCCTGAAGAGGTTGTGTGTCAGCAGGTAGCTGTGAGCAGGCAGGTGCAGAGCCCTGCTGCTGCCCTCTGCCCTGCAGCAGACACACCTCCCTGTCCCCCTGCCTCCTGCAGTGCCTTCCTGCAGCAGGGAGGACTGGCAGGGTTGCAGTGCCCCTTGTAAAATGATTTTGTGTGAAAGGAGGAGTGACAGCACATGAGGGGATGTTGGCAAGCTCTTATTACCTGTGAGACCTGAGACAAGTCTCCTTCAACCTGTCAGGCTCTAAAGAAAAATGTTTATGTTGTCAACAGCCTTTGTGCTGTCACTCCCCCTGCACCAAGAGGTTTGTCATCTGATCACAATATTCACAGCCTGAATGAAGAGGACTTCCCATCAATGTCACTGTTCCTAAAGGAACTTTCATCCTTTGATGTCTGCCCTGACAGGGCACTACTGGGGCTGTGGAGTCAGAGATCTTACCAAAACACAACTTCCACAAGCTGTAAGAGACAGATGCCTACCTGAAAACCCTTTCTTTAACCACGTAAACCAGAAGCTGACACTACCAGAAAGTTTCAGAAGAGCAGAACAGGGATCTGCATCAGTTTATTTGAATCACCCCAGGAGATCTTTCCACTGGGAACTCCACAGAGAACTTCAGGAGTGGGGCCTCCTGGTTTTGATCCGTGACAGTGTAACCAGACCTTGAAACTGCCCGAGGTGCAGGGAGTGAAACCTGAAGCTAAACCAACCTCTAACAAGCAACACTGTGCAGACAACAGCTTGCTAAGAAGTGTAAATAAATATGAATATTGTGATTACACTTGCTACACTCATTTCCAGTCTCCAGACACTTCACACAGCCACCCCTTTCTCTCTGAATACCCGAGGGGCAGATGAAAACTCTTTCAGACTCCTTTTGTTTGAACAATTGCTGCAGCCTCCCAAGGACAGGTTTGTTCAGTGAGCTGTTTCTGTGTTCCCATGAAAAAAGGGGATCTTCCACATGCCTACAAGTTGGGGATGTAAAAAAAAAACCAACAAAATAACAAAACATAAACCCAAACATCTCCCAGAGAAAGCCAGCATCCTCTTTTTCTAACAAACACGTGAAAAATTATCACAATCAAATTCTGCTCTAAACCTCACTTCAGGATTTGTTTCAGCAACTTCATTACCTAGACAAGTGGGATATTTTTATTTTCCCTGAAGCAGAAGCAAGTATCTGAATGAGGAGACAATTGATATACATCCAGCAAGTGGTTATGAAAAATAAGGGGGCAAAATTTGTCTCTGTTGCTACCATAAAATGACACTCCCGTGCTCTGATGAGATTCCATAGCAGAGTGAAGCTGAATGGCACTGGTGATCATAATCCTTATTCCTTATGGATTTGCACAGCCCAGAAATCAGGACTCAAGACCCCATTTTTCTTGGACTTGTAAGAAATAGAGCAGGGGAGACAGCTGGGGAGCTAATAACCTGTGTGATGGGACGGACGGGATGCTCGGGGAGGGAAAGCCAGAGCGTGGCTGAGGTTTGGAGACAGGGACAGCCAAGTAGCAGGGAGCAGGAGTTCCAGCTTGTCATTGACCTGAGCAGTGCCAGGGGGCAGAGCTGCAGCCAGCAGAGCACAGCGAGATTTCAAAAGGGATTTAAAAGTTAATGGAGCAGCTTACAAAAACGATTGGGACTTTTTTTCCCTACTCACCGGGGTGGTGTAACACATAAAGGGAGTCGAGGGAGGAGTGTGGAGACATTGGGAAGCTCTCCAGGACAAGTGGTGGTGATGGGGAAGAAGGGGCAGGAGGAGATCCAGAGGGAGGATCCACTTCCAACAACACATTTACCATGCTAGGAAGGGAAGGAAATACATATGGTCTGGATGAGGATCAAAATATCCTGGAAAAATTCCTCTTGGGTTGAGCTCGGGGACAGTTAATCCACACAGAGGAGGTGAGGGGCAAGGTGAAATGCCAGGACGAGCAGCTGGTGTGTAGCTGGAGGGAGTTACTGGGCAGCACAACTGGATGGGAGTCAACAAGCAGCTCAGGGCTCCTAAGGAACCAGCAGGCTGGGGTGAGACAGGCCCTGGCCTGGCATGCCAAGGAGCAAGATTTGTAGTGGCATTTCTAGGAAGAGAAAGGCTACGGTACAAATCCAGACCTCATGATGTGCTAGAGATTCCACACTGGAAAAAATGCTTCTTGTTGCTGCTCTGTTAGTGGAAATACTTTAATTGACAATTTTTTTAAGCTGAGGAACCCATTCTTTCAAGGGTTATCCATATGTCACTGCTTACTCAGGTACTCAAATTGAGGTAGAAAATGAGAAATTTCAGGATAATAGTCCCACTGAAAGACAACAGAGAAAAATTCTTAGGTCTTCTAGGTTTAGGACAGGTCATCCTTTAAATGAATTAAAGTCGTTTTTTTAGCATGAACACACCTGCTGGAAGGGATGTGGCTGTTGGTGGTGTAAGGTAGCACAGTCTGTGTTATCTGGGGCCAGCCCTCACCTCTCCCAGCCAGCAGCACCCAGCAGCTTCCTCCAGCCCCTGGTCCTCACCCCTCCTGCCTGGAGCAGACGTTGGCTCCATGGACAGCTTCTGACCAGAGGAGGCAGGGGTGTGGTGCTGACCCAGATGCCTGTCCTTACAGTACATTTGACCTCAGGGCACAAATTGCTATGAAAAATATGCCTACTGAGACCCAGAGAGCATTTCTGTACTTGAATTAAAAAAAAAATAATAAAATAATAACACCACCACAGTAGAATCTGCCTCACTCCAGCCCTGGTTAGAATTTAGCCCAGCTCAGCCTCAGCTAAAGAACTATTTAATTTTTAACTATTTCACATTGTCTTTTATATATTTAAATTCATGGAAATGTTTACTTATATACTTATATTTCACGGGCTATGAAACAGTAATAACAAACTCCAAATTAGTCATTTCCTTTCAGATAATAAGGTCACAATGAGGAAAATTTGTAGTTTCCAATAGTCCCAGCCAGTGTTTGAAACAACATGAAAATCTTTTCAGCAGTCATTACTACCTAATTGTTTTGGAAAGCTGCAAGAGAATTACCACAGTTTTTTGTTGGTTTTGTTGTTTGCTCTGCTGGAGAAAATTTAATTTTGTTCAAAATTATTAACTATTTCAATCCCTTTATTCTTAAAAAACACAAATAAGTGTATTGGGAAAATTCTCTTGAATACTCCATTAAAATGTTTTTCCACAAACTAGACCCCATACAGCTCATTTCTCTTGAACTTACAGAGGGCAAGTCAGATCTACAAAATATGTTGTTTTAACTCATTGCCAGGGTATATTTTGCAGTAACCTGGATACCCACGTGCAGTTCTGTAACCCAGGATGGTGCTGGGAGTTGTTAAACTTGTGAACGATGCATTTCAGTCTCTAAATGAAGAAGGCAAAAGTCCTTACAGTATAATTAGCTCATTTGGTGTATTTAAAGATCATTATAATTTATCTAATAATCAGAGAGACTGTCTCTCGTTTATATTCTCTACAAGATACTCTTGTACTCCTGCCTAGAGCCAGTGCCTTGCAGCACTGGAGGGAGGGTCAGGATTTCCCTGGCAGCTTTCAGGAGCCCGAGCACACCAGAAATCCAAACGTGAAAAACTTCAGAGAGAAGACAAAGAAAACCTGATGTTCAAATACTACTCCAAGACTCAGAACATCTTATTCCTGACTCCATAACAAATTTCCTCCAGCAACTTGAGACATGAGCAAGGCAGAGAGCAGCTGTGCTTCCCCTGCCCTCCCTCTGCCACAGGCTCTTCCAACAGGAGCTGGTTGCTCCTGTCCTACTGCAGGCACTGAAACAATGAAAAAAAGAAACCCAAATAATACTTTGCTCTACAGATACGACTCTTCAGCTCTTCTCTGTACACCCTGCCTACAGTCTATTTTTGGGCTTACCCCTGGATAAATTTCTCTTTTTTTTTTTCCCTAAAGACATCTGGATCCGGTCTGAGATGCGTGCACCAGAGCCGAGTTTTTCAGGATTAAATTATTTGTTCTTATGTTTTATCTCAGATGCTTGGGAATCTTTAATATCTCAGCTGTAACCAGTTTATTGTTATTGTCTTATCCTGTCTCTTTCAGCAACTGGTCAAGGTTCATTAACAGCCCTAGTTAGGGTACAGATATTTGGCACAGGACAACTTTTCACGCCCCCAGCTACCGTTGGTTTCATCAGTGATTTCACTGCATCTCCTCCCAAAGACCTGATATTTCATTTTTTTAATGGCCAATAACCATCAAGAGAGTCTGAGACAGTACCACAGCTGGGTGCATACTTGTTCTAGACTTCAACTTTTACTGCCCATTCGTCTGGTGGATAAACTCCCATTCTTTAAGGGCCCTAGTGCTGGTTACGAGACAAAACCCCCACAGCTCCTAAAGCAGTGCCCACCTGTGCCCTCTGGCAGCTGAGGCTCAGCCTAACCCACTGCTCACACAAAGAGCTTGCTTAGCCTTCTGGCATTCCCCAAGTGGATGACCAATGCCTATCTGCTTGTCACATCTGTGGCACCACTGTAAATATTACAGACATCTGAGCAAGAGGTCTGCAAGTGGGTGATTCTCACAGAGCCTCTTCTGCTCATGCTCCTCCTCTTGCATGCCAAGTAAACCCAGCTAGCAAGCAAAATGGCAAAGTAGTATCAGTGACCTCAGGTACTGAGGGGTGAATGCCTGTTTTGTGTACAGATCTCGTGTGGGGAAAGGGAAAAGAAAGAAAAAAGTGCAATATTTAGCCAACATCCTGCAGAAGTGTTTCAGCAGCAGCCAGGACCTAAGTCAGTATGATTCATTGGATCAATAATTCTAAGGTCTGTACCTAAAAGGCTGAAAAATGTGATATAAGCTGGCAGAAGAGTAATGGTTGTAATGTTCAACAAAATGGTTAATGAGGCTTGGAAAAAGCAGGCTTTGGGTGGAGAGAAATATGTACAAGTTTAACCTTGCACACTACCTTCAGAGAACATTCTGTCTTGTAGGTTAACTCTAAAGTCCCCATACTTTAAAACACATCTTTATTTTCTTGTTCTTTTCACTCTTTTACTGGTTGGCCTTTTCCTTTCTTCATTTTCACACACTGGTTATGGGAGAAGGACCTGGACTCTTTTCCAGATCACAACATCCCTAATCATTACTCTGTGCATAGTTGATTCATAGCACAGTTACATAAAGATACAGAAAATAAGTTTATTTTCTTTGTCCCGTAGCTAAATGTTTTGGCTTTAAGTCCTTCTATTTTCCCTCCATCAGTTACCATCCCACTAAATAAGAGGGAAATCCTGTCCCATATTCCTACTTTCACTTCCCCCAGGTGGTGCAATACCATCTTACACACAGATATTTCTGCTCAAACCAAGCCACATACTGATCATACTCAGGCATCTGAGGCTGTTTATATCGTTTTTAGCATTTCATTATTCTAAAAGGAAAAGACACTGGCAGCTACAATTTCCTTTTGTTCTCTTACTCCTTGGGGAGGATCCCTGGTCCACAAAAGCATTTCCCCACAACTTAGCCTCATGTGTGCTCTGGGATATGTGGCATACCTGGGATATGGATCAGATACCCATCAACAGCATCAAGAGATCAACCTGAAGAAGGAAATACCAGAGAAATGATTTAAAACTCTTTATCCAGGTAGTCAAAACCCCACCTTCCCCCTCAGCAGGGCACCCACCCCTCCATTGTCACCCATACATTTTTTCCTTGAAAAATACAATTTAACATCAATGTATTCATCTTCCAGAAGATGAACAAGGGTGACAGCAGTGAAATATTCTACATTTGCCCCATATTTGTCAGGCTGCATTAACAAGAGATCTATTAGCAATCTTAGTGCCACCACTGATGCTGCCTGCTCTCTCCATCTGTACAGCCTCATGCCCATGGTGAAGACAATTAGATGTTTCTGATTGCTTTTCTATAATTCACTTTCCTATCTAATCAACAATTATCCATAATGAACTTTCCATCACTAGTTTGAACTCAGCAGTTTCTCTTGCCTGGTGCAGGACATACAGGCAAAACTGATGGCAAATGGCATGTAATGTTTTATGAAGTGATTTCTGAATAATCACACTTCAGCTTTAAAGCTGTTTAACAGCCAGAGCAAATGCCAGACAAAAGAACTGAAATAGGGAGTGTGACCCAGGAAACTGCTACAAATCCATTTGGAAAAAAACCCCTTTTATTAGAGAAGGGTCTCCTTGTCACAGGCCCATAAATCCATGCAGTTAAAAAGCAGCTCAGTTGGAGGGACAATTGGTTTATAATTCTGTCTTTGTAGTCATCCAGGTGGTAGTAATTGTGTAAGTAAAAAAGGAATTTTTGTCCTGGCTGAAGCTGCATGGAAAATTGAAAGAGGTTGGGAGTTGACCCTGATATTCCTAATCTCTCAAACAGAGAAATATCCGGGATCAGTTGACATGGACACCTAAATCAGTCAATAGTCCAAAGTTGGAGGTCAAGCTGACCCACCTGCTCCCTCTTACCTGAAACCCCACAGCTTTGGAGAAGCTCCTGATGCAGTCTCTGTTTCTTGGCCAGCAAACACTTCCAAGCTTTGTTGAGTTTTCGTGCAAATACAGCCAGTCTCACCTCTGGAACTTCATAAACTTGAGGCCAGGGGCAGTGCTGGCCTTTTCTTCAGGCCCCACCAGCAGCTGGGACCCCACCAGCACCCCAACACCCAGACCTCATCAGACAACCAGCATCCAACCCCTGGTGAAACACTGAGAGCTGTAACAAGTTTCTAAAGGCTTTGCTGTTGCACTTCAAGGATAAAACATTTCTGTCTTAAAGGCAAAAAAGAAGAACAACAAAAAAATAAATTACATATATATAATAAAAATCACAGCCCCTGTTACTTAAATTCTCTTTACAAGCTCCAGGCCATGAGCATCTCTCCTGTGCTGCATCCCACTGCTGGGTTCTGGGGCTGAACAGCAGCAGGAGGCTCCTGTGCACTTCAAAAGAGCAACTCCACCTTTCCACTCTGATCCCATCTTCAAAAGCATTTAATGCCCTCAGTCTTTTTTTTTTTTTTTTTGAGTAAGATAGAGCCGAAGGTAACCCCTCTTGCCAGCTCTGATGGCCAAACTCTGCATGGCTTGCAGCATAGTCACACTCACTTCACTCAGGTCTTATCCTGTTGAAGATACCCTGATGTGCCCTTCTCATGAAATTTGAACCCTCCAGGAATAACTGTGTTCAAAGGCCCACACACCAATTGTTACCCATCACTTCTCTGCTGTGGACTGATACTTCTGTGCTGCTTTCCCCCAGAATATCCAGACAGAAACAGAAGGCAGTGCAGTGCCTTGCACAGGGCTGCACTTACCTGTTTTTGTAAATTCCTGAAGTTTTTCACCAGGTAATATCCAAAAGGGCTCCTTGAGCCACAACATTCCTTCACCTGCCACCCTCCAAAATTTCTGGACCAAGATTTTAGGTCAGAGCTCAAGTAAACCCTTCACAGAACCCATTTATCTTCACCCTGCCTGAAAAATTACTGGGGAAAAATTTCAATAGTGAAATTGCTTTAAATTTGTTGAGTGTCTTCAGGCAGTAGTTGCAAGCCAATTATTCTATCTACTACACATGATTCTTTTCAAGGGGAATGGAGCAAAAGTAGTTGCAAAAGAATTACCTGTTGGTTTGCTGTCTCAGATGCCCCTCCTGGAAGCACACATGGAATGCATTGTAATGTGATGTCTGTCAATCGTGAGGCATCAAAATTGTGTTGCAAATATTACAACATTGTGTAAGCTCAGGGACAAAAGGCACAACCTACTCCTTATGTGTATTTTCTTTCCAATACATCGACCTGCAGTAGATCAGACCAGCTCAGACCTGTAGCTTACCTGATCAGTAGCAAACGGGGATGAAAGTACTTCCAGTTCTCTGGTGAAAAGTCAAGGAACAGAAACAATACGGGAAGCAGTGATTCTACCAGAGAGAGCTGTGGTAGGTGGCACAAGAACGTAGGACAAATGTCAAACCCACTAATAAATAGCACTGCTGAAGGGACAAAACGTGAGTTATCAGAGTGGCTTTTAGGAGGGCTCCCTGGGTCAGCCTCCCCCTCCAGAAGTGGTGGAAGGGAAAGATTATTCATGGGAGTAAAATCATGTGAGGTGGCAGCATTTGTCAAACTCACAGCCCCAGTTTTTAAGCCACGGTTAAGTTGACCTTCCTGTCATTTGGGGGCTTGAAAAAAGAGAGAGGAAAAATGACAGGGCCTTGGAGCACGCCAGAACAACTGCTCTCTAAATCCTGCTGTTTGCACATGCCTCTTGGCTTAGCAAATAAAATTTTTCTTCTTCCTGTAAGTTAAAACTCATGAAAAGAAAAAAGTATTCTACCTGGCAGGAGTGGCTGACCACCTTTTAGGACTCAGCTCAGGTTTACTGAGAGGGAAGAGCCCAGCTCAGCCCAACCCAGACCTGGGCAGCTCAGCACGTTCCCCATGTCCAGTGGAGTGAGAAGATGGAGGTGGAAGAGAAAAATGCCATTTGGCTGCAGGAATCATGAAAAATATATTGTGGAGAAATGCCTGGAGGGGTGAGGGATGGTAATAAAGCACAGTAACAAAGAAAAGTGCTAAAGCCAGGAGCAGAAAGCAGCAGAATTAATCAGGCAGTGGGAGCTTCACAGACCTACACACAGACAGCACTGACTTAGGTGGGGACAAGTGGCACCAACTGATGTGGGGACAGTCCCAGCCATGCCACAACTGTCAGAGATTGCAAGGGCTTGTTCCCAAAAACCCCAAACATCTGTCTCAGCCAGCAGCATCAGCTTTGCAAACACAGATGTTTCTGCCTCCAGCTTTCCTGGCAGCTGGCAGGTTATCAAAGCCTCAGGAATTAATCAACCTGTGACTTACCTTCCCCAAACTTCCCTCCAGCTCTTCATCACGGGTGCTAGCAGCTTGCAGAAGCAGTCACAGCCAGATCAATTCCACCCACTCTGCTGCATTTTAAAGGTGCTGTGGTAGATAACAATGGGGACGAGTTACAGGAGCTCTCCCAGGACCTTGTTCAACACCATTGCTCAGAGCAGCAGGGTGGGAACAGAGAGGAAGCTCCTTACCACCTTCTGATGCCCATGCCAGGGCAAGCACCTAGCACAGGCAATAGAATTAAAAAAAAAAAAAAAATTACTCTGAATCCAGTCTTGGGAAGTGCTCCCAGTGCAGGCACTGGGGCTTTGCTGGAGTGAAGATTGCAGAGTTCAGCTAATTGTTGGTAATTGTCTCCTGTCTTGCACAGCTTGATGAAAATGCTGTGGAAGAGCAATCAGACTGCTGGGAAATCACACGCTGAAAAGAAACCAGAAGATATCACAGTGGGCATGTGCCACTTGCAGGTGTAGCTCTAGTCTTGCACAGATACCAAAAGGGAACTTCTGAAAACTTCTGCTGGCTTGCCAAGCTATGGTCAGGCAGCACCTTCTTGACTGCCTCCCAGAACATGATGGCTCTCACCACAACCTCAAAATGTGCTCACAACACACCTGAAGTTCTCCTGGGGGACTCAGCCACACCACTGGTGTAAATGCATCACCTGAAAAGCTGTCAATGTTTTGCTCTGCCCCTCCCGTGCTGCAGTCCCTGAAGGCAGAAGTGCTGTAGGTGCCAGTGGGTGCCACTCACTGCTCCATCACTGCATAGTTTCAGCATGAGGGGTACCTTGGGGGATCCATTTCTCAATCAGGATGCACAGACAGATTCATGAACATGGCTACAGCAGCCCTCCCTCGTAAGCAAGCACATTCAGAATTCATTCAGGTACCTTGTTATGGAGAAATACTCAGAACCCCACTGGGGGTGACCCAGAGCGTGAGTGGCATTCTCAAACACCAGTTTAAAAGTAATCCAGAGAGGATGAGGGAAAGATCTGGATGAGCCTTTAGTGGCAGAAGGTACAGTGGCTTCAATTAGCTCATCCTCCTGGGAAGCACGAGCCTGAATCCATCTGTAATTACCTGGGAGGAGGGTTGGTCAGGACTTTGTGTCCACTGAAACCTGCCACCAAGGAGAGCATCCTTCCAGCTCTGCATCCTAGCAGGGGAGGAGTGGGCTGCAGGCACCAGTACCAGATCCATTCAACCTAAATACAGATTTCAGGGTGCATTCCCTGGGACCTGCATCTGTTCCTTCCTGGGGACAACCACACCACACAGTATGGGACACACTGTGGCTAGTGTTTTCCTTGGAGCAAAGTCCTGTGGAGTTATCTGCACCCTCCCTACATCCTGAGAGCAAAAGAGAAGGAACATCTTTGCAGAGCAATTTGGGAAATGCAATTTTAAGAGCATATATATATATATATATGCACACACACACATACATATAAAATATAAAAGCAGAATTTAATATTGCATCCTTCCCGCATCAGGGAGGCTCTCAAAATGCTCCCCGTGGAATGCTCTGCTTGATCTACCCTGAACACAGAGTCAGCAAAGCCTAAAAACTCATCCAAAACCTTCTCCATGCAGGGCCTGGTCTGCTGCTCAGGGCCCCCAGAGGCACACAGGCATCTTCAGGCACCCTTCACCATGCAAGAAGACACCAAACACACACACACACACCCCTACATGTGTGAGGCTGCAGCCTGGGTCTACATCCACAGTATTTAAAAAAAAACAAAAACAAACAAACAAAACAAACAACAACAACAACAAAAAAATCAAAAACAAAACAAAACAAAACAAAACATTAAAAAAAAAATCCAGGAAACCATGACTGCCAGCTCTGATGCATTACATTTTCCTGCAGTGGCCTTCAGCAGTTTCTGAGCTTAATATTAAGTCACCTGTTAGTTATAATTCAATGTATGCTCCTTTGGATTTCACTGGCTAAATTTCAATTTTTATTTTTTAAATTTCAGAAGAAAAAAAAAACCAAACTACACTGTAAATCCCCCAGCCTCAAAACCCCTTCCCCCCCCCCACACCAGGAATGCAGTTACCCAAAATCTAATGCATTTCTTTCCACTCTCTGAAATGGTTTGGGTAGCACACAATTTGTCTTTTTGAAGGATTTCCTCTCTTATGACAAGTAAATAAACGTCCAACTTTCTGCTCCTGATAGTGCCAGAAAGAAAAAGAAGAAAGAGAAAGAAGGGGGGAAAGAATCTGCAGCAGGTTTGCTGAAGATTAGTTATTCATTTTATGAAACACAACAAGGATACTTTATAAAGTAATCCAGCTTTACAGCGACTCCAGTGTTGCCTTCAGTTTTGTGTTATTGGATAATTTGTCAGTTCTGGCACTTTGGCAAGTAATAAAGTAAGGAACAACCACTAGAAGCATAAGAAAATTATTTAATCTGGTTCTTCTTCCTCCTTATTGTATTCTAAACATAAACTAATTTTAAACAAAATAGTGTTGGCAGAAACAAAATAACTTTCAGTATTTATGAAAGACACAGCACTAAAAGAAGATGTTTGTGTTTAAGAGGGTTTGTTGGGTTTTTTTGCTTTTTTCCCCCCTCCCTCCCCATACAGATCACTTTCCATTAAACACTTTGAGAGGAACATGAAAAATCCCATTGGCTGCTCAGGTAAAGCTTCAGTTTGCGTAGCTGGGAGCTCTGAGAAAAAGAACATTACAGTGACTTCAGCTGTGGACTGCTGAGCACAGCCACGCAGACAGAGCTGCATCTTTTTAAAAGGAATTTTCTAGAACCTAGAATTAAAACCACACTTAGGCTCCCCTCTACTGCCCTGTCTCACTCCATTGCAATCTGGTCTTGGCAAGCAGGCAGATGCTGCCAGCACAGAGGGGACAGTCAGAACCTGATGGTATTGTTGAGCCCAAACCTCTATAAAGCTGGAGCTTGGGACACTTCCAGAGCATCCTCTGAGATGCCCCTGAAAGCTAAAGGGATTCACAAACCCATCAGTATATCCCACCTAGCAATTTTGTACGAGGCACCAGAGAGAAAAAGGAAACAACCTGTGTCAGTAGTGTCCTAACTAGATACAACTCATTGCCAAGTCACATCACCAAACCTTAGTGCTTGGAGCCAGGGTTCATTTTCTCTTACAGGTTGCCCTAGAAATGGAGCAGGCACTCAGGAGGTTTTAACTTCTGCAATGATGGTGAGAGGTTAGGAACTCTTTCCACAAGAAAACCATCACCCAGTTCAAACTGCCCCACTGGGTGCCAGTTTCAGTCCTCATGGTTGGGGTCTGCATCTCCCTGGGCTGCTCCTGAACAGGAGAGAGAATGTAGCAATCCCGAGCACAGATTTTGGATGTGTGACTGCAGGTCCTCGAGGAAGGAAGGAAGCAAATCAAAACCACTGACTGTGCAAACCGTGCAGAGTTCACAGAGAAGCAGATGTCCCAGTGTCTCTGGGTGTACCTGGCTGCTGAGTTACTCCATACATGCACTGCTCCTCAGCATGGCCCCCTCTGAGGCTGTCAGCAATGGCAGAGAGAAGCAGATAGGAATATTTTTCAGCAATGTATTTGAAATTATAGCTCTTTTAAAGAAAAAAAAAAACAAAAAACAGAACAAACCAAAAACCCCTAACCATACCTGTTACTCAGACCAAGCAGCTGACATTCAAGGCAAGAACATGAGGAAATGACTGCCAAAGCAAGAGAGGAGAGGCTCCAGCTCTGCTCACTGGCCTGCCTGCCTTAGTTTCACTTTGGTGTGTTATCCATTCCAGTGACAATCAGACTCACCCTGGATTTGCCCTCAGACCCCCCCAGCAGCAGCTGGCAAGATCCCTTTAATGTAAAGAAGGTATTTCAGGGTGTGGAGCCTCTCTCATAACCTGGAGCCCTAATCCAGCACCACCCCTTGGCTGACATGAGGGAGATGAACCATCAGCACTGGGAGATAAAACCTTCTGAAGGGGGAAAAAGAGCAGATCTGGGGTGTTCATTATCATCTTACTGACTATCTCTGTGAAGAGACATTACCAGTGGATCATTATCCTCTTTTCTCAACGTGTCCCACATGCAGATTACAGAAATTTAAGAGGAAACCTTGCAGAGTAAATAAGACGTTAAGAAGAGGTGTTCATGCACTGAGAGACAGAGATTTCACTTAGCATCAAGTTCTAGGCATTTCTCTAGCTTGTGCATTTCTGGTCTCATGAAGCTGGAAGAGTGAAAAATGAACACCTCTCACACACCTCCCAGATTGCCCTCTGTGCCAGGGGTGTGGGGGGAAACAAGCTAAGGAGTGGAACAGACAAAACCAACTCCAAAAGCCTGACTTCACGGGCTGAGTTGCCCTAAACCTTTCCTAGTTGTGCTGTTTTGTTATCTGCAGGTGTATCCTGACCTATCCTTCAGCCACGAGGCTTTTTTCCCCTCTGGGGAGCAGGGCACAGGCTGAGCTCTCAGTAGGAACAGGCTTTAGGGACACAGCTCCTGGCAGGCAGTGCCTGCAGCCCTGGGGGTTGGGGTGAGGATTCTCCTCATCCCACAGGCTGTGGGGACCCCCCGGGGGGGTTTCAGGTGCTTGGAGCTATGCTGCCCTCCTGGCACCCATGGAACAGGCAATGGGCACTGGGCAGCTGCCCAGGCACTGATGGACAAAGCTGCAAGTGCACAGCAGAGAGGAGGAGAGCTCTGAAGTCCATTACTGCACTGCAACTCCTCCTCCCCAGGGACACCCTTTACCTTAAAACATGGGTTCTGGCTAGGGACTTCACTTTCAGGCTCTGCTTTTGCAATTTTGCCTTTCAGTGTCCTCTTGCATGTTAACAGTTCCACCTTTGCCAGGAATTCAACAAGCCTGCACTCTGCCTGCTGCCCCATTTTAAAACCGAGATAATGGATCTCACTTGCAGGAGTTTGGAGAGAAAGGTACAAAATGCATAAAACCAGCACCAGTGGCGTGGTTCCACAGTTGTGGACAGATGGTTTCCTGGTCATGAAAAACCACCAGCTCCCCCTGTAGCTGCGGGGACAGCCCAGAAACCAATTACACACCCAGATCCCAAGCACTGTCAGGAAATTATATTCCTCAGCTTGGCACCTGAGCCTGCAGAGCCACCTCTCCATCAGCATTGGCCAAGGGTGTCAAGGTCGCTGCTGATCCACGTGGAGGTGGAAATGGAGTTGAGTCATTGCTGCTAGAAATATGATTGTGTCCTGACAATTTAGTAATAGAATTGCATGGAGATGATGACACTATTTCTTGTTTTCTGTTCAGACCCAGAGGTGGAAGGGAAGTGCAGCCTGGGAAGTGTAGCTAATGCAGCAAGGCATCAATTACCAGTTTTCTATACCTTGTTAAAGCTTCAGAAGATCCCTTATAATAATCCTCAATTTCATCATTTCTGTTTCATAATCTTACTTTAGTTTAGTTTGGCAATAACAGTAAATATTCAAATAATTCTCCAAACTGGACAAGAGAGAAAAAGGAACTTTAGATTAATTTTTCTGAGCAATCTGAGGGTCCCTAATAAACTGCCAGCATACAAACAAGTATTAAGCTTTAACATAGCAAAAATGGTCCCATCCCAGAGCAAGGTATCCCAGTACTTACAGCTCTGATCCAAGCAACCCCAAGCAGGAGATGTGGCTCACCTGGGTGCAGTTGCTGCCTGGCTCCTGGTTACCACAAACCACCTTCCTCTGAACCCCCTGCAGACAGGGACAGTGGCACTGCCATCCTCCCTGGGAGATACTGATTTACAAGGAAACAAACATCCTTCCCCTAAGCATACAAAAACAACCCTCAAAGCCCCAGGGTAAAAGTTCAGGATGATGAATTAATGCACTCCTCTTAGCCCTGTTTGTTCTATGGGGTTTACCTTCAATGGAAAAGAAAAAAAAACAAACAAGAAATAGGTGTATATTCTCTCTGCTTGCAGGACCCCGTGTGATTTGAATGGAAATGTTTCAAATGTGGAACAACCAAAACCTTTCCCATGTTTGGTGCCCAAGCAGGGAAACATGCAAATAACTTGAAACCAATAAAGCTGTGTCACAGCTTGAGCTCTCGTCTATCTCCTGTCCTTTAAAACAAGTAAAAAAAAAAAAAAAAAAAAAAAAAAAAAAAAAAAAAAAAAAATTTGACCATTAGCATCAAATTTTTAATAAAAGTAAAAGTAACCTGGGTCTTAAAACTTTAATTCTAGTTGCAGCTCCAGCACAGTAACCATAGAAATAACCTAAATCCCATCCCACTGAAATGCTGCTTGTCCTTGATCATTACTTTTCTTAATTGAACCACGCTGGATCCTTGGAACGAAATTGCTTTGTAGCACAATACATTGTGTAAAAGTTGCTTCATTTTGTAACCTGCCAGTACACTACGTCCTACATTTTAGCAGTTTTCTGGGAAGCTCCTTAAAGGCATCTTTAATTTTTAATAACTCTCTGGAAATCTGAAACGGAAGGAAAGGTTGGTCGTGGTTTTGGGCATCCCATTTTTGGCAGAGCTCTTTGAGCTATGTAGTTGTGATTGCAGAGATATATTCTCTGGGACTTAGATTCTCATCTAATGAAATTTTTAAAGCAGCAAGTCTAATTCCAGGAGGAGTAACTACTCATTTTAGCATTTTCTTAACTCCAGTAGCCTGTCCCAATCTTCCTTTCCCATTGGGATAATCACAAGGTACCAAGCTCCCACCCCAGCACCACCCTCCTGTAGCCTGGGATTCGGGTCCACCTCAGCCTGGTTGAGTCCATTTAACCCTTGAACCCACACCAAACACCTACAAATGTTTTTGCTTGCATCTGGGGTGCAGGAATTCTGCATGAGGCTGTGGCCCCTCCCGTGCAAGGCTCCAGCTGCCCAGTTTCTAGCCTGAAGTCTTGCTAGCACAGATCAAACCTTTTCCTACCATCACCCCCATCTCCTGAGCCTGAAGCCAACCTCCCCCAAGCCAGGCTGTGCATTATCAACAGACACAGAGGAGCTCAGGACCACGGGGCAGGAGATGGGGAGCCCCCCCCCAACCCACTGCTCCATCATTCCTGCAGCACCCCTGTCCCACTGCTCCCTGCTGGGACAAGTGTTCTCTGGCCCTCTCACCCCCCTGCAGCAGGGGTTTGCTGGAGCTTCCCCAAGCAGGAGACATCCCCATCCGTGGCTCAATCTAATTGCTGCCATCCTCAGAGCAGATTTCCAGTCAGGTTTTGAGGAGCCCCGTGTGGCATCAGCCTTCTAGCAGTGACACGATGCACCAGAGCTTCCTGACACTGCCCTGGAAAGCTGTCTGCTTTGGCAGCTTCCTAGCTCTTTCATTTGGCATTTGATCAGAGGTTTTGAAAAGTCAAAGAAGTCCTCTGAATCCACCATCCCCAGAGCAGCACAAGAGGACTCACAGCCTTTAATCCTTGAAGGGGCTCTGTGAAAACATCACTCCTTGGAAAATATTCCTCTGGGCCATGTGCACTGGTGCCACGACCTCCACCCTGCAGCTTGACAAAAGACTGAGGCCTCAGACAATGTCCCCTTTCTCCAGCTCTGCTCTGGATTCCTCCTTGCTGGCACAACTCCCTGCAGCACTCATCACTCCCCTCTCTTCCCCACTCTTGGTGCCATCCCTCCCTGCCACCAGGGAGATACATTTTGGGGTTTGTGCACATCCAGCATGCATCACGGGAGAAATCCAATTTCACACTGAGGCAACATTTCTAAGAAATAAATTTCCCATCAGAAGGGGCTTTCTCATGGGTTGCCATCACACTGAAGAGGAGCACGAGCCTTCTCCCTGAATTTAGAAGATGCTCACTGATGTGGTGGAACTGAGGAGGAGCTTGCAGCACAAAGCAAAAAGAAAGAGCTAGCACCCATGGGTGATGGATGCACAGGGTAACCTGGGCTGACACACAGTTGAGAAGTGTTAACTGGTTACCAACATACACACAAACTGAGTGCCTGGTGAGCGATGGGCCTGAGAAAACCTGGGAGCTGGGAGAGGAGAAATGAAACTTGGGGGGGGAAAACAATAATTAAAAAAACCCAACAACCCCAAAAACCAGAGCTCTTACCTTTTATGTTGCTTTTGACATAAAATGTACTTTCAAACCCTTTGAAAACTGTTCAGCCTCTTTATCTCCCGTGGTTTTTCTATCCAAAATGGGGATAGTTGATTTTATTTTGGTTTTTAACATGTTAGCATTTCACCAGCATAGGGTAGGAGACATCACATCTGGAGGGAGCAGCAGAGAGCTTGGAGTCCTCATGGGCAGCCAAGGCAGGCTCTGAAATAGTGACTGAACTGCCCAAAGGACAGGTTGTAGGGCTGCAAGAAAAACTGCAGGAAAATCCCAGGTGTTAACCCATTCCTGACCAAAATCAGTGGGATCACCTGTTGATTGTGGCAGCAAGCAGCCTGTGTTTGCTGGGGGATGGGAGACATTCTCACACATATTCTCACAGAGTTGGCCATAGCCCAGCTGAGACTTTCAGGTGGAATATTTTCCCTAACACTAAAGTCACTGGGGTTAACACATTGCTACCATTTTTTTTATACACACTGGGATCCCAGTGTTTACAATATTTTGAATACAATTAGATTAAACCCCAGCATTTTAACACTGCTTGCATATAGTTAACAATCAGCAAGGGGAGTTTTATATCAAAGGAACCACTAGAACAATCTCCAGCCCCTGAGTGAGCACTGGCAAGGCTTGGTTAAACATCTGAAGTGATCTGCAGAAGATCTCAGTGTCACTAGAGATGAAACATGAATAACAGTGGATAATGTGATGTAATTACAGGGATTATCCCACCTCTGGGACAGAAAAAAAAAAAAAAAAAAGCACTCTTTAATCTCATTGGGACAGGATGAGCTCAGTGAGAACCATATTTTGTTCAAAAGAATTACTTGTACTAATTAAGAGATGAAGGTGGCAGTTCAGAATCTATTCCTGCCTGTCATTTCACATGTCACATCAATCTATTCCACTGAGAAAATAACCATCAAAATGCTTTCACAGTCCCAGCAGCCCAATTTGTACTATAAAATCACTTTTGCACAGCTAATTATTGTTTTCATTTAAGCACCCCAGTGAACCCAGATTGCCAACAACAGTGAACGAGGACAAGTGTGTTTATTAGAAAAAGTAAAAATCTAATTTTACATAGGTTGTGTACGTCTATTGAAGTCAGGTCACGTGTTTTTAAATTGCCATGTTCAACAGCTGGATTGTGAAATAGTAGTACCCATGTCCAAATACTGAAAATCCTCAGCTGGAAATGCAGGGCCTGAGGTTCTTGAGTCCCAAGGCACGTGTGTCTGAGTGGTTCAGTGTATCCCAGAAATAGCCAGAGAAAAAACAGATGAAATTCCATGAAAGAGTCAAACTTCCTCCACTGACCTTTTCCATGGTGATAAATCCAGATGTGCTCAAAGCACAGCTGTTGGCACCAGCCTGGTGCTCCCTGGTGGCTCCATCCACTGCTCTGCCAAGGCTGGGCCAGCATCCCCCACACTCAGGCTGAGCTGGGGCTGTGCTGCAAGGTGGTTGGGCTGGAAGGGATTCACCCCTGGCAGCTGCTGTCATCTGGAGCCATCTGTGAGCTGCAATGAGAGTGGTTCTGACCCTCCCAGTGCCAGGAGCAGGGAGCTGCACTCAGGTCCTGGAGCAGCTCAGCACTCTGCTGCTGGCTCCTCATAATAATTTGAAAGCCAAACAAAAATGAGAAATATTGATAAATAAGAATCTACATGTTATCTAGAGTTAAAAAAAAAAAAAAAAAAAGCATAGCAGTACCCAGGTGTTTCCTTAAGCCCCCTGCAAGGCACTGGCAGAGCACGGGCAGTGGGGTTCACCTTGCCTCTCCAGTCCCTCTCATCCCTTTCCTTCCACCTCCTCAATTTCTCTTAATCCAGAGTGTAGGAGCATCACTTTCAGTGCAAGGGAATGTGCACAACAGTTCTTGGCCTTTGGGCATTTGTGTGGAACAAGCAGCCCCAGTTCCAGCAGTGCAGGGAGCTGTGGTGTGGGTCCCTCCTGGGGCTTTACCTGGGGCTCACTTGAGAAAAAATGGAATAAAATCCTACAAGCAGGTGAAGGGTCCTGGAGGACAGCAGTGGTGTTCTGCCTGAGAAACAGATGTCTTCAAGCTCCTGGCAGCTCCTGCAAAGCTGGGCACGTATAACTGAATGAGTATTTCTGAATTACAGAGTTCATAAATTCATAAGCCATGCTCAGCAGACAACAGAAAGGATAAACTACATTAAAGGGACATTCTCCTTACTTCTGTAGAGGTAAAAAAAAAATGACAAGGGACACTCTAATCACCAAGAGATAATACAAATATTGGATAATCTACACAAGGCTTTTGAATTCCAGCCACCCCCAGTGGAGCAGAAGACTGATGCTTTGATTTTTTGCCCAGGGGAAAGTGTCTTCTAAAGTTTTGGGTGCTGGTCTATAGGAAGAATTCATCCACCTTGCTAGATGCAAGAGCAGTCCCCTGAGAAGGCTGCAGAACATAAGCAAGTCTGGTGGAACCTTGATCCTGACTTTGGCAAAATTCAGACTGACAAAATCCTCAAAGCTGTCAAGAAAAAACCAACAAACAAAACCAAAATCTCTTCCTGGGAGCTGAACTCTGAGCCAGGGTGGATGGAGAATGGCACTGGAATTTTTCTGACCAAGTGCATCCTTTCCATCACCTCTGAAATGTCAAACAACTCAGCCTCCAGGGGTATCTTTTCTGGCAGCTGTTAAAACACAACAAAAACAAAAACAAAAGGGAAAAAAAACCTGAAAAAAAACCCAAAAGAAAAAACCAACCAACCAACCAACATCAAACCAACCCACACAGAAAGTAGAAGCTGCCTGAGTTGTTACCAATCCATTTTTCCTTCCTTCACTCAAATCTAACATTGCCATTTTTCCACCCATCACCTCTCCTCTCTGCAGCCACCACTGGAGAGACCAAGATTCCTCCTTTTTTTTTTTGCCTCATCACACCTATCACATTTCAACACTTGTTTCTTTCTATAATTCAAAAGAAGCTGCCAAAGGAGCAGCAAACCTGTGTGCACTACTTCAAAAGAATTATTTTTATTAGCACAGACAGCAAGGATACATATGGACACCCATGGAAGCTGTGTGTGAAATAATAACAAACTGGTTATTATTAGAGGGAAACAGTAACAAATAATGAAGTTGATTACCATCAGTAGCAGATGAGCAATCCTCTTCCCTCCTCAAGTTCCCTGGGTCATGTAAAAGTTATTAAATGTAGGATTTACTAGGCAGTATCTGTATCTAATTACTTATACACAGCAAATGGCATCCCTGGTTTATGAGCAGTTAAAATGCTAATATTTGCTCTCCCATTTCACAGTGGGGCTCAGTTTTGCTGCACATACAGATGTTTAAGCTGCAGAGCAGTGCCTGTGATATCTTTGTTGGCGTAAAAACAAACCAGAACAAAACAACACCACACACACACACACAAAAGAAAAAAACCCAAAAAACCAAAAACCCACCATAAACCTCACTCAGCTTTCCGGTGTTCATGTTTGAATTTAAAATTCATTCCCCATAAATACCCTCTGTTGCCTGCTATGGCTACAAATATTCTGCCTGTGAATTGGTTGCCTCTGAAGAAGGCAAATTCAACAAAAGTGATGAAGCAAATTCTACTTTGCCATTTTCTCCCCACTGCCCCCTCCACTCCGGGACACTCACCTCTGACACAGGTTTTAAAATTTACAGTCTGCCTAGGGATGTGCCCAGCTCATGATGTGGAAAGGGAAAACATCCTGAGGTGCTGAACGTACAGAATAGGGTAATGAAATGATTTTATGTTCCCATTCTGACCCAATAACCCAATAGTTATCTGGTAACATGATCTTTACAGCCTCTTGATCCTTCAAGCTACTTGTAAAGCTGTTATTGGGTAGAATCAATCAAACCCCAAATCAAACCTCTTTCTCACACAGGCATTGATTGGCAATATCTCTATATGATTGATTAGGAACAAACAATGGTATTGATAACTGCAGGTAGAATTTCCTTGGTAGATTTTTGCCAAGAATTCTTGGCAAAAAAATGTAACTTGTGGAAGCAAGTTAAACCATTTCCTGGAAATGAGTGCCAAGTGCACTGACAAATCCTGGTCAAAGGACAGGGTGACAGAGGAGAGCTGCTGGGACTTTGGGATGCATTCAGATGGACTCATCACCTCTGAAAAAGAAAAGAAAATAAAACAAACAGCAAACTTTTATTTCTCCATCCTACCCATGCTCAGAGCCAGGGGACATCATCCCACTTCCCACCTTGCAGAGGCTGCAGTGTTCCTGGTGCAGACCAAGCCTGCAGCAGCCCCAGACCCTGCTGATGTTGTGGCTGAAAATAACTTCAATATCCACTGAAGGACAATGCTGCCTCTGGGAAAAATCAGCCTTCCAAAGGGGCTGTGGCAGAGAAATTCATTTCCAGAATAATTAGTAGTATTCCAACATTTTTAAGTCCTTGGGAGGCTTTCAGAAGAGCATCCCCTCAGCTCACACAGTTCTACCAAAACCTAAAGCTTCATTTTCTACTCCCTACAATCTCCCAGTAGATACTTCCTATCTGCTGAGCTAGAAATTGGGAGCATTAATTTCTGAGGCTGCTTTCACTGTAAATGTGCTTTAGAAACAAGTCTTCCAAGGCCAGCAGTACTTTTCAGAATTAGCTGCCTGGCATTTCTGTACAGAAGTGGGGAAGGAGGAGGGCAGGAAATCCGCGGCTCAGAGGGGTGGTTGGTTTGCAAACATGAGAGAGCCCTGCAATCCTCTTTCTGCCAGGGTGGGGAGCATGCCAGCTGGCTGGACCTCTGCCTAGAACAGTTATTTCTTAATGAATTTTTAAGCGGAAGCCCCAGAAGACCCAAAACTCCAGTGGAGGGCAGTGGATGTGGGGCTTTGGCCAGTGCCTATCAACGGGCAGCAGCAGAGCAGAGCAGACAGCAGCACACTTGCTAAATCCCTGCTTAGGTTTTTTTTTTTCCTATTCATGGAGTATTAGACCACCATACCCTTCAAAAAGCATATTTTCACAGATGTTTTTCAAACTGAAATGCTGTTGCTTTGCACCAAACAATTGTTGGTGATAAATTTTGCTCTCCAGTAGACAAGCTTGTATTATTCCCTGCAGAAACAGCTTGAACTTGATGAACAGATGCAACATGGCATGTAAAGCAGTGAGCCATGCAGGCCCAGGACCCAATCACTCTGATCAAAAGGCTGGCTTGAATTCTCAGCTCCACAAATCCACCAGCAAGACTGGGAGGAAAACCCAGCAGAGGGGGGATCTCTGGAAGAATCAGACCCTGCTCAGGGGAGAGCTCAGCTGCAGAGCTGGCTCCATCCCTGTGATCTGCCTCCTCATCCCCCTCTCACACAGACATTTCTCTCCTTTGGCTTGCTCAGTCTTCCCATAAGTCAAGCAAAATTATAAAAAGCAATGGAGCTGAGGAGGCAACTTGCATGGCTGGTTCCTGCTGGGAACTCTGTTGGGCTGAGCAGAGACTCCCCAGCACCCAGCACCTGGAATGCTTCCTGTAGAGCAGCTCCAGGAGCAGCAGGAGGTTGGTGGCCCCTGACACTAAATCTCAATATTAAAAAATCCAAAAAATCTCAATTTTTTCTTCTGCTTCGACAGCTCCAAGCCCCTCAGTTCCTTGTCTAATGTCATGGCTGGAATGTATTGCTTAAAAATGCAAACTAATTAATCAACAAGCAGTGGGCCCATATGAGGTATTTAAATGCCAATACATAGAGGTGTTTGAAGAATTGACAGTGTAGGAAGGGGAAAAAAATATACCAGAGATTGCATTTAAATATTTGATGGTACAAATGAAGCATGAAGCAGTTCATGTTCCTCAGTGTTTCTCACACTTGATGATAGTTAAGCTTCACAGTAATGCCAACAGGAAGAAGTCGTAAGAAGGGCAGAAAAGAACAACAGTGTGGTTTTGACCAAGTAGTGCTGTGACAAAGGCTCATGTTCAGTGTCCATGTCCAGAGCCAGCCCTCTGCCACAGCACTTCCAGGATCAGGCCCCAGGCAGCATTTTCCACCCTTCTCCAGTGTCAGGAATGCACTGGATGGCAGAGTGGGGAGTACTTGGTCAGGTTAGGATGAGGACAGCCCATTCCTAAAAGCCATATCCTGTGGTCACCTTGTTGGTATTCAGGATGAATTGCAGAAACTAACATAAAACAGCTTGAACTGAGGAGAAACACAGCCACACACCCCAAAACAGCTGTGGAAAAGATCAGACGAGTCCTTCCCAGTCAATAACCCTTCCTCACTGGGATCAGAGGGGCCAACACTCAGGCTGAATGTAGAATTGAGTTATTTAGTTAACCAGCTGCATGGCAGCTTTAACTTACCAAATTCATTATTTCACACCAGCCTGCCTTTCCCCCCCCAGAAAAAAGGATCAGTATTTACTTATTAATCTGCCCTGCTTGCAGGCATGGACAGCCCACTGGTCAATAACTCACTTCATGGAACCAAGCAGAATGCCACAGCTTGGCCACTGCTGCCCAGGGCAGGTTCCTGGGAGCTCTGCACCCCTCTGGAGCCTCAGTGCTGAAATATTTACAGACCTTGCACTGGAGGAGACTTGTGAACGAGCACTAACAAGGATTCATTTACAACTGGCAATAAATAAGATTTGAAATCTCCCTCCATGACATCCTGCAGCCACTCTGTGCTATTAAAGAGATGCTTCCACCCTTGTTTATCACTTATTTAATGCAGTCGAGTCCTTAATTCCAAGACCTGGGGGCAGCATGCATTTGTTAGGCATTCTGAGAGTAAAACCTTTGCATTCCTGAGGCAGCCAGAATAATCCATCAAGCATTAGGTATGCCCAAATGGGACTGTTTTGAGCCAGTTTTCCACTGACTAACAGCTTTACTCACCACTTCCTCCTGCCCACTGTCTGACCCACTTGAAGAGCTTTGTGCCAAGAATTTGCAGATAAATTACTTACGCAGCTCAGTACAATATACCCCTGTTCCACATCATAATTCACATCAATTATTTGTCAGGGTGATTTACAGCCCTGGACTTGTATGTATATAATGCAGGTGTAGAGTTAAAATAATGGTGGAGTGGAAAAGAAGTTAGAACCTGTAACCACTGAGGAAGAAATATTTGCAAAAGGGATTTGCAAATAGGCAGTGAAGCCATCAGACAGGGAGACCAGAGGATAATTCTGTAGGAACAAGAGGCAGGGAGGGAGAAGCAGAGGGTTTGACAAGGCGTGGAGCTCCTTTACTGCCACTTGGATGGACAGGAGTCACCTCTGCAGCTGCAAAGTTCTCACTGGGGGCTCCTCAGCAAAGATCTTAGCACTAGACTTGGTTTCTAGGGGTGTTTTTCTTGTTGGGTTTGGGGGTTTTTTTGTGGTGTTTTTTGTTGTTGTTTGTTGTTTTGTTTTTTGTTTGTTTGGGGGTTTTTTCAGGATTGGTTTTTTTGCAAATTGGTCTCAATAATCCTCCCACAGGAGAAAAAAGAAGGAAAAGGAGAGGGAGAGAAAAAGGAGAGAAAAAGGAGAGAAAGAGGAGAGAAAGAGGAGAGAAAAAGGAGAGAAAAAGGAGAGAAAAAGGAGAGAAAAAGGAGAGAAAAAGGAGAGAAAAAGGAGAGAAAAAGGAGAGAAAAAGGAGAGAAAAAGGAGAGAAAAAGGAGAGAAAAAGGAGCAAACTGTAGCATCAGGTCTTTACAGTCCCTCTGGTTTTTTCAGACCAGAGGATGAAAAAAAGCTCTGCGAGAGCTTGAGAAATAAAGTTTATACAAGAATATTTTCTTTTAGTTCTCATTCCAAATCAGCACAGAAAGGGCTGTTCCCAATGCAAAGAGTGATGTGACCTCCTGGCAAGGTGTGAGCTGGGAGTGGGTCAGAGACCCGGTGCCTGCACTCTAGAAATCACAGGTGGACAATTGAATTAATACCTATATTACAGCTCTGTGCATTCTAACCTGGATCCATTCACTCTGGAGTCAACTTCGTGCTTCATCCAAGAGAAATGCAGGGAAGAGAAAGCGTTAAAAAATATTTTTTAAATGTCATCCCTCTCAGGATTTTGTAAAACTTTCCCCTATCTGTCAACAACACTGAGCTGTCAGTGGTCTAAAAATAATACAGACAGGTCTCAGTTTCTGTCAAATCAGACTGACACAAAAAACTTGGCTATCAGTGTAAAAGGAAGGGGGGGAAAAAAAAAATAATAAAAAAAAATCAATGCCAATCCATTTTTTCACTCAAAAGCAACAACATAACAAGACAGCTGGAGCTTTGGCACTGGACATGATTTCTGTGCACTCCTCAGGTGTGTTCTGGAGGAAAGGGAAGTGAAGTGAGTCTGCCCAAAACTACCACTGACTGCCCTGGCTGAAACTTCCCTAAGGCCTCCAGTATTTCCAAACAACAAGGGATCCTCCAGCTAGGGCTGCCTTTATGTATATATATATATAAGATATAATATATATACATATATATAAAGCAATAATGACTTGAAGAAATGCAAATGTACTTTCTCTCAATAATGCCATATCTTGGACTATTACAATTTTCCTGCTGAAAAGAAACTGGTACCCAATAAGATGACAAGTAGCCAAAACAGAAAAGTGATGGTTTTAACTGGACTGGGGAGAAAGCTGCAAAAGTGTTAGAGAATTATTTTGAAGAAGTAAAGCAGTGAATTGCATAACTGGAAGGCTCAGCTCAGCCAGGGCTGTGGGTTTACTTTTAGCCCTGTACAGAAGAGAAACGAGTTGATCTCAGGTCCCTCAGAGGGGTCAGAGCATTAAGTGATGAGACAGAACCTGGGCTGGAGCCTGAACCTTTGCAGTTGGACACCAAAGCTGCTCTGTTGCTTGGGTCACAGCCAAGACAGCAGCAGCAGCAAAAGTTAAAACCAGACAGAACCATTTCCGTGGCTGCACTCCAGTGGGAGGGATGGGAAGCTCATAGGAAGCTCTTCCCAGCCACGTGCAGGCTTGTAAATCACTTTGTACTCTGGCACCAGGCAAGAAGTAAAACGAGAATTACAGCCCTGGTGGTCTCCAGTGGGTCAAATAAAGGATCTCTTTAATTGCTTTCTTGCTAAAAGCAGGGATGGGTATGGCAGAGCAGAGAGCTGCAGGTTGAAAACCCAACTCCATTTAAAGGTCATCTCCTCTGCACACATCGTGTCAGCTCAAATACAGCTCAAGAAAAAAGCAACAAAAAACCCATCCTGTCACTGTCTGCATCTGTCAGAGATTTTCTTTTGACGAAAGGCAATTTGCATGCTCCACAGATACATATTTATGTCTGTATGGATGGTGAGAAATTTATTCGTTTGCTTATTTAATTACTTATTTTGATTATTTAATTTTTCCAATCTAAATCTTTCATCCTGCAGTATTTTGAGAACTGAAACATTTTGCATTTGTCACATTAAACTGAAATATAAGCTGAAATAATTTTGATGGTGTATTTTGGACTAGGAGAAATGGATTGCTTTTTCCAGATCCATTATCCAAAACATGAGGGAGGTGAATCTATGAAGCTTCAACCATGAAATTCAAACTTCATTGAAAAACTGGCCCAGGCATTTTTCATCCCAGATAAAAACACTGCACCACCTAAAAAGGTGCTGTAAATACGTGTGTGTAGAGAGACAGATATATACAAAATTAAAAATAAATAAATCTTTAATTAGGTTGCTTTAATTTAATCTTGATATGACTCAGATTCAAATCAGAAATGCCAAAATGCTTTCTGCATTCAGACCCAGGTTTGACCAGGTGGATAAGCCCATGCTAAAATACCCATTAGTCCAGGGGTTGTTGGGTTTTACCTCTTTGGGTACACTGCCACTCACTGCTCCAGCTAAACACAGGGCTAGGAAAGCCTGAACTCTAACTTTGCCTTTAATAGCTGTAAATAGGACCTGGCTTGCAGATGATATTCCAAATCCTGTGAGGTTTAGAGGGAAACATAAGGCAGTATGGAATTGTTATTCCTGAGTCACCTCTGTCTCTCTGTTCAACCCCTCAGCCCGTGCCCAGCTGCTCAGAGCACTTTCCATGCAGGTTTGTTGTGAAACAATTCTGGAATCAGGAACAAGGCAAAGCTGGGGCACAGCAGGGAGCAAACAGCACAGAGAGGCTACTGCAGAAATATCACTCCTGACAGGGCTAAGCAATAGGTGATACAGATAAGTGGGATTGGAATAAAATATTATTAAACCAGTCTTTTCCATTCCATTTTGATTTAAGAGTACAAAGCAGAAACTATTCATCTTCTGTCTCAGGCAGTAAATCAACTGATAAAGAAAAGTGAAAAGTAAGTGGGGTGCTGGGAAAGTCAAATCATTAAGTGCTGCTAAATTGCTTATGGAAAAGAGGAAAATAAGATTAAATAACAATGCAGAGGTATTGACCCCAGGCATCATCAGAATCTATGCAAGGTACAGGCACAAAAGTTAACATCAACAATCCAGCACAAAAGGAGGGAAGAAAAGAATAAAGGAAAAAAATAAACAAACCCCACTTCTTTGGTTCAGTTGCAATCCCAAAACAAAGGCAGAAATAAACAGCTTCATTTGGGATTGAAAATGGTTTTTTAATCCAAATCCTAAAATACGTTTTCCACCAAAGGTTCTGCTTTTTCATGTTGAGTTGCACGTGATTTTGTTTTTATCTGTGGCATGGCAGAAAATTTAATAGCAAAAGTGCCTGGTAACTCTGAGTGTTCCCATCCTGATCAGAAGAGGGGGCTGAGGGGTCCTCCAGGAAAAAATTTCACAGCACCTTAGGAACTGTAGGAAGATCAACACCCACCCAACTGCACCTTGTTACCACTACTAGTGCATCCCAACACAAAAACTCCCATGGCATTTTCCCTTCCCAAGGTTCCAAGTTAGGGGGTTGTACCTTGAACCCTGCCTGGGTGCCAGTGCCCCTTCCCACATCCTAAAATCATCTGCTTGACCTCAGGGTGCACAGGGATCAGCTCAGGAGGTGGGTGTCATCATCTGCATCGTGTACAGAAACCTGCCCTGAGGTCAGGGAGTGCCATAGCTTGTCACACTCATTATGGGACAATTCCTCGTGGCACATACCTGACCTGAGCCTCAAAGCCCCTTGAATCCAACCAGCACCCCTACTCAGCACCACTTCCATTGCTGTGCTCACAGCAGCTTCTCTCTTCTTCCTTTTATTTATTTTTTTTTTAAGAAAAACAATTCAGTTGAGAAGTCCAGGTGCTGCAAGATTTGCAGTTCTTATTCCCTCCTAAATTCCATGGACATAACACCACTCCGTGGTGCAGATGTTCCTGATGGACCTGGACTTGTGCTGGGCTGCTGGGTGGGGACCTGATGGATTGCAAACCTGCAAGGTGGGCAAGTCTGAGGGTTTGGAATGGATGCACCATGCAGAGGTTACCAGAGAGCACTGAGCTCCTGAGAAACACAGTGCAGAGACCAGTGTGTCAGCCAGGGAGGGATGGAGCTGTGAAGCAGTATCTGGAGAAACAGCAAAGCAAAATGAGCCAGAAACAAGCTGACTGGGGGAAATGGAGGGGATAATCCTGCACCTTTCCACAGGAGCCTACAAGGAGGTCAGTTGCCAGCACTGGCTCTGCTCCTGCAGCACGATGGTTAAAGGGAAGGCTTGGGCAGAAGTTGGTCATTAGTTTTCCATCCCCAGCACTGTACATCAGTATTAATGGTAAAACCCCCTGGGCTGCTCCCCTGTTGCTGCATGGGTAGCAGTGGTTTTAGCCACGTTTCCAAAGAACTGAGAGGCTGAGGTTGCTGAGGGGGGAGCAGGCAGGCAGGGTGACCCCTGCCAGATCTCACCAGCAGCACAAGCCTGGCCAGAAGAAGGGGTTCATTACTGGGCAGTGGTGTGAGCAGCAGGGGAGCAGTGGCCACCAAAGCAGCAGAGATGAGGCCAGGGCTTCTTCCCTGTGATGCCAAGGGCAAGCACTGCACTCTGAATAATCCCTCCAAAATGAGGTTTCTTGACCTGCCAGGCCACCTTATCACTGGAGATAAATGGGGCATGAAGTGATTTCCCAGCCCAGGACCCTTCACCAAGACAAAGTACAAAAAGAGCCTTAATGGGCTGAATTGGACCAGAAAGAGTAAAGCTGGAGAGCCCTGGCCTTGGGCACTGCTGCTGCCTGACACCAGATCTAATCTGCTCCTGCCCCAAGCAGAGGACCCAGACAGCCCCTGAGAGCTGTCTGATGGCTTCACCATCACCCTCTGTGCAGGCTGAAGATAACACGTGGCTCTTACAGCTGCTTTTTGCAGCAGAGCTGAAATTTTTCTGAGATTGCAAGTCTGGGAAAGGAAGCAAGCTCCTTTCAGGTGTATAAATCCAATGCCATTTGCACAGGAGGGCTGCAGAAGCAGCATTGCTGCTTACAGTTACAACTGATGTCAGCACTGACAGGGGATGGGCAGGGAGAGAGGATGGAAGAAATAGAAAGTACAAGCAAAGCTGAGCACTTCTGTTTGTACTTAAATCTCTGCTGCCACTGGAGGAAGCAGTGTCAGGGCTGAGAAGAAAGCAGCTGCCTTGGGTCACAGTTTGGAAGGTTCTCTGCTCCTCACAAAGCCAATTACACAGAGGAAATTAATCAGTTTCCAAGAACCAAGGGGGCTCTGTGTGGATTGGGAGGTCCTGGTTGACTCCGGAGCATTTTCCAGAGCCTGGCCACGTGCACAGAGCCAGGCTGGGGATTTAGGAGCATCAACAGCTTTAAAAACCCCACTCAGATCACATGCATTCGTGTGAGCTTCCCTTCTTTACTGAGCAGTGGTACTCAGAATGTAATTTGTGTCATTTCCAGAGCCATTATGTCACCATGTGGTTTCCTTCCACAAATGGGCCAAGACTGGGGCAGGGAGAGAAGCAGAGCAGAGTGCTGGCTCTCAGTGAAATAACCACCTTGAAATGAGGGGGTAGTAATAACACCACTTGGGGTGTTCTTCCAGGAAAACATTCTTCCACTGTGCAGGTCCCCAAAGATTGAAAGTAATGAGAGACAGAGAACCTTATTCTCATCAGTCTGTGCTTGAGCAGAGCCTCTGTTGATCTCAGTCCATACTCCAGCAGCTGCAGAAAGGTTTTGCTGAATCAAGTCTTAGTAAAAACACAAGTGATTATTTCAACTATCACTGATTTACTGAGCTGGAACTGTTTTTCACCATCATGCACTGCCTAAAGAAAGGCAGATTCACAGAAAAGCATACATAAACAGAGAAAAAATGCTTTAGATTGAAGGTTTGACTAGACTCAGTGACCCAGTTTTCTGAGATCAGTTAGGGACAAATAAACACAGAGTATGTGAATTATTTGTTCACAGAATATTCTTGGCAACTTGGTGAGCTATCCAGCTCTGTTAGCCATGGGAGGAAATACCTGGAGTCACTGACTGGTGACTTCCAAACCCTTGTATGTAGTCAACATGTCATTTCAGAGCAAAACTAATAATAAATTATTAGTATAGGGGCACAGAACTGGCTATTCACTCTTTATCCATTTTGGCTGTAACACAATCTTTCTCTGGGAGAAAAAGGATGCTGTTACCAAAGCACTGCAAATAACTGGCTGTAATAATTGTTTCCCATTTCTATACAAGTGTTCATGAAGCCTTCTGCAGCTGATGGGTTCTGTGAGCTGCAAACCCCGAGACAGAAACACACACAAAGCTCTGGTTGGTTTGGTTTTCGTTGGGTTTGTTGTTTTTTTTTTTTTTCCTTCCTTGAAATAGAACAGGGAAAAAGCCCTCTCTGTTCCCTGACACCTCCCGAGCAGATGGCAATGAAGCTAAACACCTCCCACACCCAGCTGGAAGGTACTTGATGGGAAAATTCCTCCCCATGGGCAGTTTAAACAGAAAGCAGGAGAGTGAAGCAGGGAGGGGGCAAGAGCCCCCCAGGGATGCCCTGGCAGCCCCCCCCCCCCCCCC
>JAAWXA010000016.1:19836957-19919900 GCA_038090715.1 Florisuga fusca | reverse complement strand
CCCCCCCCCCCCCACTGCAGCCTCAGCAGCTCTGGACCAAACCTCTTTCTCAGCTCCTGTCTAAACTCAAAGCATCTCTACAATCTGCTCTGTGTTCCCTTCCCTCCTCATTGCCCCTTTTCCCCTTCCCCACCTTTGTCCTTCATGGAAAGGATTAAACATTTCTGCAGCTTCTCAGGATCATGAGTTTTTCTATAGCAAGGCAATATTTTTTTTTTCCACATAGTGAGCAGAAAACAGAAAGAGAAAAAAAAAAAAAAAAAAAAGCTTTAAGATCATTGTTCTGCTCTATAAATTCCCACTGACATTGGAAAAAAGGAAGGCAGACCCAGCTCCTGCAGGTTGTTCTGAGGTTGCTGCCCAGAAAGCCAACAAGCCAAGTACAGCTCAAAATCCTCTACTAAGTCAGCTTTTTAAAAAAACATATGAAAATAAACATTTTGAAATGCCATTAACAGCAATTTAATACACTGTATCCACCCCTGAAAATCCATCTGAAAAGCAGCATCAGGTGAGAATTCTGGTTCAACCATCCAAAAGCAGCAGGAGGCATGGCATGGCATGGGAAGGGTGCACAGGGGGACTGACAGCTCTGGACATGCTGCAGTCCCACCAGAACACAGCTGGATTCTGCTGGGAGTTTCCCTGCACCTTCCTGAAATGGTGTTATGGCAATAGCTGCTGGCTCTGACCTCCACGTGAAGAGGAGACCACACCCAAGAATTTGGAGAATATTCTACATTCTGTAAAGCACAAGGGTTTTTAAAGAGATTATAGCACCTGGTTTGGGTACTAATCATCCGTGAATATAAATTATTCCCTGGCAGTTGTTGTGGTGATGTAACAGGAGCTCTGCTATGACTGACCAAAAAAGCATTAGTTCCTTTATTTAAACTTTACAGCAGACAAATAAAGGATCATTTTATTGAATTATCCAGGGTAATTTTCAATTATAAGTTGGGGTTTTTTTGGTGCTTTTTCTTACAAAGGATACTGAAAATGAAAACATCTGCCAGGCTGCTTCCCTCTATAAATTCCTGTTTGCACCTTCTCAGCCACCTTTGCTTATCTCTATTGTTTCTGAGAACATCCTGCTTGTTTCCTGACATCTGGAACTGAGATAAAGTGTGATTGAAAGCTTGGCATGTCTGATAGAGAGTGGTCATCACAGCTCGATTTGGAGCCTGAAATTATACTCCAGAATATCCTCTCCAAACAACATACCTTCAAAATGAATTTATCAATGGCCTGCCCTAGATCAGAGGATAAATTTGGGGTAGAAAAGAGAGTATGAGGTGATGGATGCCCTTATCAGTGATGAGGATGAGATACATTTGTGCTGCACTGGGAGCCTCATGAATCAGCAGAAGTCCCTTTACACTAATTAAATGTCACAGATAAATGGCTTCAGTTTTTAAACAGTTTATCCTTCTGTGCAGTCATTTTCCAAGCAGGGGAACTGAACTGATCAAGACTGGAAGTATGTCAGTGCTTAGGGTGTGATTGCCTCTGGGCATGGGAGGAGGTGCTGGAGATTTTTTCTGGATCAGCAGAATCCACCCCACATCTGGATCCTCCTCCCTGCCCTCAGCCACCTCTGTCCCAGGATGACAACCTGGCTGCAGAGCTGGGGGGAATCACTACTGACCCCAGATAATTACTGAAAAGAAAAGGAATTTGAAATTGGTTCAGTAAGCTGACCAACCTCTGGGCAGGCTCCAAATCCACGTGGCACTGAAGCCAATCCTCACGGTCGTGCCAAGGGGGTTTTGTTGTTGGGTTTTGCTCCCAATCAATGCACACCTGAGGCCCCCAGAGTTCCCAAGCAACTTGCCTTGTTCTGTTATTCTTCTGTTTCACTTTCAATTACAGCCAGTTTTGGCTTTCCTTACACACGGGGATTAACTACCCAAGCCAGCAAAGGTTTGGGATGTCAGGTCTGGTGGTCTGTTCAATAAATCTGTACCAGCCTTTGCTGACACCCCACCTTCATCAACTTCTGCACAGTTTTTTCCATTGCATTTCACCCATTCCAACTTTTGTGTACTGAAACAATCATTACCTCTGGGTGCTTTTCCAAGGAAATTAAACCGTAATCAAATCTAATACTTTTAAATTTCAATCTGAAGTCTGCAGCCTGAGCAGGTGCTCAGGGACCCAGCTGGAAAGAGCAATGATCCTCTGTCTCTTTGCAAAGCAAGGTGCATGAGGAGCAGCCACTGACACTGCTGGAATGGGCTCCTGGCACAGAAAATAAAGGTACTGGAACTGGGAACACAGGTAGGAAAGGAGTTTGAACGTCATAACCATCATCATCTAAGAACTCAAGTGGCAGCCTGGTGGCCCACCTTGCCTCAGATGACTCAGGAGAAAGTGACTGTTCAGCCACTGACACTGCTAATTCCAAATGCCAAGTGTAAGAGGAATTGAGCAATTATGCCTGTGTAGCATGAAGGAAAAAACAAATATTCTATCATCTGCAAGTAATGGAAAACTACAGTTCTTCTCTTTGTGCTCTTTCCACCAGTGACTCAGCCCTCAGATTGCATATGCTGATCCTCTTCTTTGATAGAAGTAGATTTTTTTAAAAGGAAAAAATGTAACTTCATAGCAACATTAGTTTCTCTGCAACCTCATTAGTAACTTAGCACTGCACAAGAACAGAAAAATGGTTGAAGCCTTCACACTTGTGTAGCTGTGAGAGGCAGAGATGCAGGCAGGGAGGCACTACGTTTTGTCAGAGCAGATGATGCAGCTGGGCAAGGGGTGAAGCCTTCCAGTCTGGGGGGTTTTGCTGCTTTCTCTCAGGATTCATCCACCTGGCATCCAAACCCTGTGCAGCTGGGTAGCAAGAGCAGAGCTGACAGCCTAAAAGTGGTTTGGGTTTGGTTTTGTTTTAATTTTCAGTTTGCCTGCCTGCTTCCTACAATAGTTCAAGTCTGAGAGGTTTCCAAATGGCACGTTCAGCTGCCATATAGTCAGACAGTCCCTATACTATTTAATCATAAGACCAAAGGTATGCAACATCAATTGATCCACCTATTTCAAAGGCCTAGGCATTACGTTTAATTGACAGAGAAACAAAGTTACATTCTGTGAGATCATCCCTCTCTCTCTGGGGCAATTTCACCAGGCTTTCATTCTCTGATTAAAAAAAAATAAAATTAAAAATTCAGACTCTCTCAGCTGCTCCAACAAGAAGGCTGCCATTTATTCCTTTTCAGGTTCTTTTAAAACTGATTTGCAATCACCTGCCTTGCAGCTGGCTCTGGGAGCTGAGGTTTTACACACCTCACCATCCAACTCCCCACACCCCCAGCAGCAGCTCCAACTCCAAGCTCTGCCCCCCTGGTGCCAAAGCCACCACTTCATACCCAGACTGGAAGTTCAGCCTTCTAATTAAAACTCTGCCCTTTGCCAATGATGTGAGCAGCACATGGCTGAACAGCCCCCAGCAGTTTTTTATCCTCCCTGGTGGGCAGCACGGAAGGAAACCCACGTTCCCCACCTTCCCCACCCTCCACTGGGCCTCCACCCAGGCAGCTCTTTTTCTAGTTAATGGAAGAGGATCACAGATGGTGAGTAGTAATAGGCTGCCAAAAAAAAAAACAAAAAACCAACAAAAAAACAACAAAAGGAGTAAACAGCTCTCCATGTCCATGGAGGAAAGAGTATGAAAAACCCCAGCCTCTGCACCCCAAGTGTAAGGAGAAGGGGTACAGCCCAGCCCAGGGCTCTAAAGATGCTCTAAAAAAAAAAATCTAAACAAAAAGATGGCTCTGTTGTTGTCTAGTTGAAGAAGCAGCTACACAATGATTAGGTGGGAACAATTTTAGTGTAATTAGACCATAAGGGAGAATTAGAATAAGCTTCTAGAGGTGACCAGCCAGCTATTATTTTGAAGAGGAAAAAGAAAATCCCCAGCTGGTAATGACAGAGTGGCCAGAGTGAAGTACAGCTGGGCAATAAGGTATAACTGACCTCCCTGGGCTCTGCCTGCTACAGCAAAACATCTTAATTAAGCTGCAGAAACCACCAAGTGCCATCTTCTACCTGCAGCTCTCCCAGAGCTGACTTAGAGAAACACCAAATGTACATGCCAGGCTTTTCCTCATCTTTCTCACGACTTCAGTGTCTGAGAACTACCAGAAGTCCCTAAAATATGAAGTTAAATAAACCAGATGACTTCTAAGGGACCTTGACAACCCTGTTTTCCTTGATGCTGTGATTATGAAATCACTTAACACATTCCTTGATGTTTTCACTGGTTTTCCACACTGCAGTTCCGTGCCCTGTGAAGGCAGCATCATTCCTGCCCTTCCCTCCAACAAGGAGGGAAGGAAGAACACTCAGCTGCAAGCAGGGACAACAGCCTTCTTCCATGGGTTTGCTCCTTAGATACCCAAAGGAGTTGCCAGACTTGTGCTGGAGGGCAAGACACTTGTGCAAGGAACAGAAAGTGTTTTGTGTTTCCCGATGGCACTTCACCTGCACCAAGCAGGGGAACATCTCTGCCCCACAGCCCAACTCCCAGAGCCCAGGTCAGACTGACCACTGCCTTCCCCAGAGCATGGAGAAGCAGAGCCTGAGACATACAAGGATCTGAGGTAGAAGGAGCAGGAATACTTCAGGAATTCAGGGAGCAGCAGAGTTGGGGTTTCATGCTCACAACTTTGGGCCCAGATGCCCAAGTGACACCAAGAATCCCTTCCCCATCTCTGCTTTGCATTCCATCCCTCATCTTTCCCAGCTGCAAAGTGAGTTTAACTTCCCCCGTGCCTCAGAAGGCTATGGTGAGAATAGCTGTGACACCACAGATCCACCACTGAATTACTTTCTTAATAAGATGCTCAGATACAGCATTAATGAGATCTGACATCCCATGGAGACAAACAGTGCTGCTCCTGAATGTTAAATAGGAGCCCATGAAGCCTTCAGCAAACTCAAGACTCCTCTGAAAGGTTGACTACCCAGCTCTTTTGGACTCTGAGTTGTGATCTCCTGACAACTTTTCATTTTAGGATTTTAGGCTTGTTGGACAACAGGAGAGCATTTGCATTTATACACAGACACTTCAACCCGTGGCTAAAGTTGCTCAGCAAAAGAGAAGTAAAAACATTTTCTCAGACCAGATGTGAGACTAAGAAAATATTGTAGGCCATGCCCTAGGAGGAAGGAAAGAATGTGCTGGAGACAAGGGGCAGGAGGAACCCATGCAGCAGAGGCTCCTGAGAGAGGAGCTGGAAGCTACAGCACAGGGGAGAACACACAGCATGAGAAAAGGCAGGAGAGCCATGGAGGAAAAGGAGGTGGATTGCAGGAGAAGAAAAATAGAGCTTCCCTTCTCCTTTGCTCCTTCTAAAAATAGCTAAAAAATAGTGTGAAAATGCCTGCTTAAATTTTGCAGTGAGATGTTTGCTGGGGTTACTACAGCCATTAGGCATTGCCAGGTCAGGCAGGGGAGAGCAAGAGCTGTCAGTTTGCCATTATGCTGTCCACATTCCAAAAACATTTTCTAAAAACTACACTACAAAAAATTTCCAAACACCTTCAAGAGTAACCACAGTAAAACATCACTTTGCTGTCTGCCAGCCCCCTGAGAAGTTTTGCACAGCAAATGATGGACATTAGCAACCCAGGAGTTTTCTGCCCCTTCCTTCCCCCAGTCCTGAGCTAAGAGCCTTTTCATTAGCTAAATCCCTTCACAAAGATGTTGCACCCCTGGGAATTCTCTCAGGAGACGCCCCAGAGCCTCAGCCTGGCCCAGGGGCAGCTGCAGGCAGATGGAGTGGTTCAAGTTCCAAGCCCTGACGTGTTTTATGAGTTAATCTGGTGTTATTTAGTGCACCACACAGCAGCAGTAAATCTTTACATCCTCTTTACTGTTTTAAGTAATGCTTTAAGTTCTTGGTAACCACACAAGCTGGTGTTAAACCTTTTATATTTATTTGTTTAACACCCAGGGGAGCCACAGAGAACGTTCTTCGCTGGAGGACGAGCCATCCAGTCTAAGTTATGAAGCTTTATTGGGTCTTTTTTTCAAGGCACTTCTCCCAATCAAGGAGAGAGAAGGCAACAAGAAATGAGGAATAATAAAAAAAGTTCAAACCCCCCCAGATCTATTCGGTGTTCTCTGTAGGGATGGCTGTTCTATTTGACACCCAGATTAACAGCATTTCCACAGAGCACACACCACCCCTGGCCACCCAACACCAGAACAAACTGGGGAGAGCTTCCCCTGCCCTTCCACTTCTCTGAAAATACCAAGAGCATTTCCTCCTCCTCTCCTGAAGCATAATCTGTACTTCGAGAGGTACATGAATTAGTGTGTGATAATCAGTCAGTAAGGAAATAAATCACAGTAGGTGTTCTTCCAGCTTGCCTTATCTGAACACTGAATACCAAATGGCACAGCTACATAAGTCAGTCATTAAGATATAATCCTAATAAATGATACATATCAAGATACCACTTGATGAATCACAGAAAATGTTCTCAAGTGGGAACCAGTAATACCTATAAATACTACAAAACATCTCTGGCATTTAACTATGCTGTTTGAAGTGTTTCCTTAGCCAGGGAGCGTTGGATAGATCGAGTAACAGATGGATGCAAAGGTCCATCCAGTGCATTATCAGCTGCCATCCTGTGAATGGCAGGCAGCTAATATAGCTCTCAAGGGAGTTTTCCACCCATCTGTTCTTAATAAAATTACAGGATGATGTTCTGAACCAAGACTTTTTACGTTTTAGCTCCACTGTTCAACAGTATAACTAAAAAGTTTATCCTGGAAAAACCCACAGTTTCCAGACTGTCAGGAACTCATGCTGTCACTGCCAGTTGTTCCATTAGACATGCTACATGAGAGCCTGATTTTTCCTTCTCTAATTTACTAGCAGGAGTTATTATGCTTGAATAATCTTAATAGAACAATCTCATTGTTCTATTGCTCACAGTGAAACTGGGTTGTTGCTGCTCAGTGGCATCAGTCTTATGCTGAGGAAAATGCATGGCAATGAAATTCTGCTTTTATCCAAGAAACCATAGGCTCCTGCATCACAACTGATTGGAAAAAAAAAATCATCCAGCCCCTCAAAACTACAGTGCAGGTGGCAGAACTCTGGCAAAATTCAGTCCTCTGGTCCCGAGTGATACATTCAGAGCTTCTGTTTTAAGCTCTTCTATGTTTGGTTTTCTTAACTGTTGGCAATTACAAAATAAGTAAAAAGGAAAAAAATAAAGCAAAAGAATGGAAACAAGAGTTACAAGTGGTGAAATCTACCTATCATATCAGATATTAATTTTAACAGTTAAAATATGCAAAATCAGAGAGAAATTGGCAAGCATGAAGTGTGGCTGTGTGTGTAAAACATTCGGGAAAACTTCTTCCAAGCAGCTTCATTTGCAATCATTAGGCTCCTGCAGATAAAATGTTCCCTAATTAAAGCCAGAAGCAGCAGCACTGGTATATTTTAGGTTTTTTCTTCCAGCCCATGACCACAGTGGTTTGCCTGGGGATGCTGGGGGCACCTCTCCCTGCTCAGCCCAGGAGGGGTGTTTAGCACTTGCTCTTTGCTTAGAGACACAAACCCCATCCAGCACAAATCTCCCTTTTTGACTGAATGAACATTATTTTTGTAAGCATAAAAAAAAAAAAAAAAACTTAATTAAAGAAAAAAAAAAGAGCAATTAACACATCTTAACTGAACAGCTAATTATTTTTTTTCTTTGACAAACTGCTCTAGGCTTGGCTTTCCCAGTCAAAGTGCTGTACATAGAAAAGGCATTTTTACTCTCTTTTTACAGTCTTTTATGATTATTTCTGTCACACTTTTAGAAGGCTGGATGGAAGAGCACTATGTTGGTACCAAACTTACAAAAGATACAGAAAATACAAACAATTCTAAAAAAACACAAACCTCAGAGATCTTCATCCTACTCACGAAAGCTTTACAAAAGAAACATTCCCAAATGCCACCTGATGTGGGCTTCCCACACAGGGGACCCAGCCTGCCAGTGCCCATCAGACAACCCTGTCCCTGCCCAAGCTGCTGGAGCATCTTCACCAGCCCCAAGCACAGCACCAGGGTCCAGAGTGCCAGGAGGTGCAGGAAATAACTTGGTTTTCACTGAAGGAACAGCCAGGAGGCAAACTGGTCAAGGATTTGCAAACAAACCAGCCTGCAGTGGCTTGGCAAATAAAAATGCCCCAGGATGTCTGGCTCAGCAAAGCAGGCTGCTTTGGGAAGGGTAGGAGCTCAACCTAGTTTTAATAAACTAATGTCACAAGAGGAACAAAACCAAAAATAGATGCTGCAGAGGTTCCCAGTGACCCAGGGGAGAGCAGCTTCTGAGATACCTCTCACCAAGCTGGATGCTTCTTTTTACATCAGAGCCCAAATTGTTGTGGAGAAAAGAAGCTACCATTTTTTTTTTTTCTTTTTAGCTTTATCCAGGGAGAAGTAAAGTGAACATTTTTAAAAATCTACATTACTTAGAGGTCAAAACCATGCATATAAAATGTCTTATAAAGAATACAAAACTACTCAGAGGTAAAACACACGGTAAAAGAGTGCTGCTAATTGGTTTTAATTAGAAATCTGCTGTAAATTTCCATGAGTTATTTAAATTTGTATTGAAAGACATTAAGTTACTAGGAAAAAAAAATTTTCCTCTGTGCTCATTCTGATCTCTCTTCTAAGCAGCAAAGACATCCAGTCAAAGGGCATTTTTCCCTAATCTGCCTGTTACACATTTCTGAGGCGTTTCTCAGCTGAGAGATGGGGTGCTGAATAATTTAATTTTGGAAGCTCCATACCCAAAATTCTAGTCCAAAATTAAAAGAGAAAGATGCAGTGATGCTGCATTGGCCACCAGCCCCCCAGCACTATTTAATTCTGGGGATTAGCCAGGCTGGGGGTAGGAAGGCTCAAACCAGTCCTGAGATTCCCAGTCTGTTGGTACAGCCAGAGATAAAAGGGTTGTGTGCTGCCACCACTGCATGCAGCACCCGGGCAAAAATGCTTCTTAATATCATCATCACCACAACTGCAGAGGTGCAATTCCTCTCTTAAGTCTCTTTAATATTGTGAGAAGTCACATCAGAAAGCAGTGCCTTCATTTCACCCTGGAAATCCCAACCTATCACTGAGAATATCATATCAATAATAATATCAGAAGGGTTGGACCTGGTGGTCCTCGAGTCCTTTGGTCCCTTCCAAGCTGACAATCCATGCTCCTGTTCTACCTGGTCCTTGGACAGCAGCATCTCCCCATGAGTGTTGTGATTAGAGAGGAACAAAGCCTCCCAGCAGTCCCAATTAGCAGATATGAATTAATTCACAAAGCAGCTTTGGGGGACCCCAACTAGACTGCTCCAGGAGGAAATTAAATTAACAGCTCCGTTTCAGAAACGGGATAAAACCAGATGAGCTGGGGCTGCCCCAAAGCCTCCAGGTAATCCCCAAAGGTGTGTGACCCCAGCCAGCTCCTGGCCCCTCAGACAGCTCTGAACTCCCCTGAACCTTGGTCCTGGGGACAGGCTCTGGGGCTCTGCATGCAGGGCATCACCTGCTATCTTCACACCTAATTAAGCCAAAATTAAAGGATCTTTACCAGCCCCCCACACCACCCACCAGCAGGGAATGGAACTCTCAGGGCAGAAAATCATAGATAATTGCCCCAAATTCAAATGCAGCTTCAGGGAAGGGTTTGGAGCATCCTCAGACTGAAACCTCCACATGAGCACTGCTCTGGTGCCAGCAGCACATTGACTCTGTGCCAGCCCCTTCGTCACAGTCAGTACCTTCAAATTATCGCCATCTTACAGCAGGTAATGAAGATGAAAGCAAGATCTTCAGTTCTGAGCAGGGCAAAACCTTTCCCTGCTGGGCAAGCAGCAGCCAAGGCACCTCCCTGACATCTCCCAAGTGCTGGTTCAGCCCTCACACACCTCTGGAGCTGAGTTCATGGGTCTTGTCAAAACACACATAAAATACATTGTCCAGCTTCCATGAGACTTCTTTTAAAAAAATAATTTTTAAAGAACTATTTATAGAATTCTAATGGTCAACCACCAGCCAATTATTCTTTTTTATAATGGGTTCTGACCTTTCCTGATGTTTTACAATTTCTATACTTAAATCTAAATATTTTCCTAGATACTATTTGCAACAAGAATTTCATGATTAGCTGAATAATTGCTTTAAGATATGCAATTAAATATTCATAATGTATTCAGTACTCTCTTCGTACAGCATTCTTGAAACATAGCAATTTACCAGTGAGAACATATTTCTATATTAATTTCTGTAAGACAGTTTTAACAACTAGATTAATACACTTTCTCCTTACTAGATAAAAATATAATTTTCCATTAAATCTGAATGAGTAATTTGCAATGAATTACTTATTTGATGTGTTTAGGTTTTTTATTTTGTTTCCCCTCCTTGAAATTCTTCTTACATGGTAGAAATTATCCTTGTTCATCACTTAGGTTAATTCAAATTTCATTTGCAAGTCTTGAAAACTAAATTATGAATAGCTCAAAATATTCAAAATGTAATCTAGCTAGCTTGTAAAATTATTTCTAATAGCAGAGTAATGGAAAAGCCCCAACCCTGTATTCAAAACAGTTGAGAAATTAAAACTTAATCAATGAAAGCTGCTGAACAATTAGCAACTTAGAATTAAACTATTTTGCTGGCCAACTAAAAAAGAGCTCAGGGCTGCAGGTAAGAAATTGGCTTTGAAACTACTTGCCCAATTCCAGTTTTTTCCAATGTACAAAATCCAGCAGAAGAAAATGCTAGATTCCAAGTTAAAAATGGAACTGCACGTTGGGGCCCCATATAAGAAGAAATGCCCAGTGTATTCTTGGTTTGCTTTTCCAGATGGGCAACAAGGAGTGAAATGCAATTATTCTTCAAATTTTTTTAGTTTCAGTGAGCAACAAAAAAACCCCTTGCCTGGGGTTCACAAGCCTGGCTTGTAAAGGATTTCCACTGGGAAGCAGAAATACATGGAATTAGTAATGTGAGTAGAAAAAAAAGGGGACATTTTAGTGAGTTGTTGTTATTCAACGAGGGAAAGGGAATTCTCTTGGCAAGTAACAGCTCTGGTTTGCAGAGCACTGTACTTGGAAATTACCATGTTCTGCAATGCAGAAAATACATTATGGAATTTTTGTAATGCACAAGAAATCTGTTTGGATTTTCAGGCTGGTCAGATTTACACTCTTTTGATGATGCAGTGACTAAAGAAAATCTATATGCTTTACTCTTTAGCAACCCTCTCCCAGCATTCCTCCTCAGAAGTAGCAGACAGGACACACCAGATCCATGATTTATTAGGGATGAGCAAGCAGAGGGCCAAAGCAGTGAGCTGTTGGCTTTTGTGTGCAACTGAGAACACTTTAACAGAGCTCTGTAATTTAGGAGATTTACTTTGCAGAGTTGGAGAAGTTATTGACAAAACATTAATAAAGCAGAACTGCAAGATGAATAAATGTGGAAAGTCTCAGAGACCCAAACACTAAGCCTGGCTACAGAGATTTGCAGAGTGCTCAGCATCTGCCCACTTCTGCTCCCACTGGAGCCACAGAGGAATATTCAGTCTGTAACCCCCAAGTACTTTCTCAAATAGATCTGTATTTGATTTTAAGACTAATACAAATTACATTTAACCCCAAGTGATTTATCACCATCCTTAATAAGGACTCCAGATCATTCCAAAACCAAAAGTACCTCTTTCTTTGTGGAAGTCTCCTGACTTTTTATACAGCCACATTTTTTCTACAGGCTTAACTCGTTTTTCTTTATCTCACAAGCAAATAAATGCTTGCCTTAGCTGTACTTAACAAACAGATTCCTTTTTGTTTTGTTTTGTTTTGTTTTTCCCCAGTTGATACATGTAGCACTCCAACAAGTCAAATCAGGTTATATTAGTGCTGAGACTGAGTGAATCAGCACAGCAAGGCTGACTGATGCAACAGGGTGGGATGTGGGTCCATGGGCCAGGCTGGGTGGGATTAATTTGATGAGTGGATGCAGTAACCACTGCAATGGAGGAAGGGGTGGGTGGAATAGAGGAGGCAACCTATAACATAAATTATAGGAATGGAGAATGTTCAACCTGCCTTCACAGACTGATCTTTATTGTGTTAACCCTTCCTTCCTTCCTTCCCACGCCAGTCCAGCCTGAGCAGACATCTCCCTCTATTTCTGCTACAGCTCTCAATGGATTTCCTTAGCTCACTGAATCACTGGGTCCAGGACAAGCAAACATGTCACCCCCAGCTCAGGCATGCCAAAATAGAGCCCCTGTGGAGCTTTGTGGTGGAAAAAAAGTGGATGTCAAAGGAGAGAATGAACTCACTGACCTGCTAAAATGGTTACTAAACATTAAAGTCTTGAGGTATTCTGCTCGTGCTTGTTTTCAGGGCAGGTGCCTATGTGGAACCTCATCCAGCCAAGCAGGAACCATGCTGCCCATGCTCAGAAGGCACTGCACATCCAGGGACTCAGAGGCTCCTAATGGTACAAAGCCAGAAGTCTTAATTTACTTGTTAATGGAGAAATTCTCCAAGGAAGCAATAAAGAAACAGCTACCACTGACAGCAAATTAAATAGGCTGATGCAGACATGAAATATATGCCTGGTACAGACAAGGAAATTATGTCCAGGAGTTAGATAACTCATTTCTAACCCACTCCTTCATCTGGAAATTACAAACACCTCGCACTAAGCTGTCAGTGACTGCAAATCTGGAGACTCAGGTCATCACATCACAACAAAGGATGTGATTCGGATCGTGTGAATAACACCTGCTGAATAATCATGACAGATTCAGCTTGGGTTTAGAGTATAAAAGCTGGCTAGGCTCACACACCCTCGTAGTGGGTAAGTCAGAGTTCCCCACATCATCTTCCACATTAGTTTGAGTCACTCAGAGTCAGAGGAAAGGGCTGTGGGCTGCCACCCAGCAACACACCCCTACCAACCCCTCCCAAACTCTTCACGAGTCATAAAAATCATATTTAACACAGGTTGAGCTCATAATGACCAAAGCTCCTGAAGACAAATTAAGCCAAATGTCAGTGCTCTTGTCAATCTTTATCCCTCCCCCTGCAGGGCAATCCCATCTCCAACACAGGAGTCAGAGCTACTTTTCTGCATCTCTGCTCATTGAGGCAGGGAACAAAAACACTTTGCCCAGAGCCCAGCAGGCTAAAGAGCAGAATATTTGGGGGCACAAGGTGGGGCCACGTGGGAACAAGCAAACCCAAAAAAGGAAGCAAAGAGAAAAATAAATTCAGTCACTGGAAAGCAAAGGTTTGGGCTGGCTCTTCTCTGAAGGAGCTGAAATCACCTAATACAAGAAGGAAGAACACATAACCAGGTTAGGTTTTATTTTATAAAATAAATATGCAGAAGACTGTTGGGATTTGTGCCAGATTATTCAATTTTTGTGCAAGTTTTAGAAATGTCTTTAGGATGTTGTTAGTTTTTGGATGGAGCCTAACAAGCCCTGGGTCTCCAAGCATCATGTTCTCCCTTTCAGGGGTGAATCTGGAAACCTGCATACAGTTCCTTGAGAGACTCGGGCTGTAGGATGGGAGATGATGTGGAACCCAGATGCATGCTGCAGTATTTCTTCCTTGCTTTTACAGGTAGTGTCCAGAACCACGTCCCTGAGGACACAGCAGCCCGTGTCCCCGTGCTGACACGCAGACAGCTCTGGGCTAAGCTGCTCAGTGAGCACCAGCACACCATGGAGCCTCTGCACAGGTACATGGAGAACATGAAATATTCAGCACAGCAAGGCAGAACATGCCATAGAGCCTTGCAACAAGCATAAAGTGCTCCAGGGAAGGTCTTCTACAAGAAAAACTGCATGTAGCCTTAGGGATCCTGCAGTGACTTCAAAGTCTGGTGGGACATCCCCTGGGCCTTCTCAGGACACACAAGCAAGGGGGTTCTTGTCAAGGTCTTGAGAGTGATCCCCAAACAAGGCTGTACAAGTGAGAAATGTGCAAATTGCACAAGAGAGATGCCAAGAGCTGAGAGAGCATCCTGCAAGCTGTGCCCACCCCAACCCTTTGCAGCTCTGCCAGGTAACAGCACCACAGCTATACATGCAGAAAGCATTGCAGGGGACTGAAAAAATCAGATGTTCATTCATTATTAAAAATTTCCTTCTAAAATGACACATCAGGTGAAGAGCCTAATATAGTTTTTTCCTTGATTACTTGGTTGGTTCCACCATGCACTTATTTGAGAAGCAGGGGAGGAGCAGAGGGAAGGCAGGTTGTTGTTGGCAGATATTTATAGACTCCAGGAGGAGAACACAGGGATAAACTGGAACAAAAACCCATGGCCAGGAGCTGGGAAGGCCTGACCTGAGATCTCTCAGCTGCTAATCTGAAATATCAGCGATAACAATTACAACACCAGCATTTTATGTACTCATGTTTAATCATCCAAAATAAATTTCACTCATCCTCTCACAAGTCCCATTACTCATTAACTTTTCTTATCACAGTCTCAAAGAGTTTACTTTTTTTTTTTTGTGACTTTTTCGTTCTTTCTGTTGTTCTTCCTAAGGCTAAACTGTAAATCTGTGTCAGTTCAGCATTTCCTCTCAACAGAAATGTTTTGTATTTCATAGGAACTATCTGAAACCCCAAAGCCAGTTCTCCCACCAGCACTTACATGCAAATACAAAGATATTCATGCAGATAACTTTCAAATTCTAAGCCCTGTGTGTAGTGGATCAAAACCAATTAGTCTGCAGACCCTTACACAGACCTACATTTAGCAGAAAATTTTGAGCCTACTTTGACCAGATTTGTACATATTAACAGAATATGATGATCTGACCAGCTGATTAGCCATGAAATCAAACGTGTTGAGTGTGAAAAGCCTTGAAAGATGAGGCTCCTGCAGGAGGACCAGGGAGATGCCAGGAAACTCTGCTTGAAAAGTTAATTGCTTGGAGGTAACGTTCCACCTGTCAAACATTATGCCAGCAACATTCCAGGCTTCTAATGGTTTTAATTAAAGGTCTTACGTTTAGCCACCTTAGTTTAGATGTGAAATTAAAGTTATACTGACTGCCATTCACATCAATAAAGTGTTTTGCAGGCTTTGACTTCTCTGTTCCCTTTTTGTAACCCAGTATGTTGCCCTCACCCAGAGCCACACAGCCCTCAGGAGCCTTTTCCAATAAATCTTCATTATTGAGACAATTTTATTATATTAAACTACATGCACCTTTCAAGGAGAAAAAAAAGCCTTATTGCCATCAAAAGAATGGATGACTGACAGAGCATGATTTACAGTAATTAGCAAGATTAAGCACCCCAATAAACTGCAATTAGCCAGCAGAATATTAAAGGAGAAGAATTACCATGCAGTGTTTCAGTAAATAAATGCACAGACCATGCAGCTTCTGGCAGAGACAGCAGAGTTGGTCAGCCTGAGCCACAGGCCAAAACACTTCTTCAGCCCAACAAAATCATTTGTCATCTGGGAGCACAAGTTGAGGAAAACTGTTCTTGAGGTGGATGTGGCAGAGCCCCAGCCACACAGCCTTTGCAAATGAAAAACCCACAGACTGCCACTCCTCTGAGGAGGGAGTTCATAGCGTGGAAAACCCACAGAAAACCCATGGAACAACTGGGGAAGCAGGTTTGCAAATAAAGAGAGAAATGTAAGATGCTTACAAAAGCTAAGAGCTTTCCAGCATCCCAAAGAGCACTGTTCATTAAAGGCATTTGAAACATTTATTCCAAAACTTTTCAAAACCATCCATAGAAAGCTGGACAAGTACCCAACAAAACCTCTATTTAAATTTAAAAAAAAGGAAAAAAAAAAAAAAAAAAAAGAAAACTTCTGGAGCAATCCCCTACCCTGGGCCACAGCAGGCACAAAGAGGGCACATCCCCAAGGCAGCTGGTTTGGTTTGCTGGCTTTGTTCCCCCAGCACAGCTCCCATCCAGCCCCCAGCACCCACAAAAAGGTGAGAAACTCTTTTTGCACAACTCAGCAGCTTGATTTCACCAACTTTTTCCTGTAACTCTCCATAATCACACCTACTCTCCATCAGCCTCACGTGAGAATATTTACCAGACAATATCCTACAAACAATTGTGCTGTTGCAGATTTCTTTATGCCTATTATTAAAGGGGGAGGAGGGGGAAGAAAAAAGAGACTGTGAAGGGACTCAGAGTCAACTAGAGCATACAGCCAGAGCTTGCTACAAAAGCATCAAAGAACTCCCAGTCTCTTATATTAGGACAGAAAAACAGAACAAAACAACCCTTTAAAGATAGAAAATACACCCCTACTGGGGAAAAAGTAAATTTTAAAATATAAAAATTAACCCACCTTTTTTTTGATCTCTGTTCCTGTTGCATTTCCAGCCATCTCCAGATTCCCAGCACCATTCCATGACCCAGGGGTGTTGACCAGAGCCCTTCTCCAAGCTCCCTCCCAGCAGCACGGGGCTGCCACCCTCCTCCCAGGTGAGCAGAGCCCCCAGCCCCACCTCCCCCAATTTGCCACCCAACAGCTGCAGAATAAAAGGTGTTAAAGCAACAAAACCAGTGAGCAGCATCTCACAGCTGTATGGGTTCACAGAACTAATTCCTGAGGTCACATCAAGGGGGCTGCATTACCCCTGGCAATCAAAAAATAGAAATAAATATTCAAAAATACACATCTGTGCAGAATAATTTCCTGAAGGGAGCCCTGGGGAGGCTTGCAGACTATAGATCTTTATATACCTTTCCAGGTCTTTCCAGTCCTCAACAGAAGAAGCCAGGGGAGTGTCCCCAAGTGCTGTGACCCCGAGCTCACGAGGCTCAGCACAAGGTACAAGCCAAAAACTTTTAAATTCTGTAACCCTGTGTGTTGAAAGTCTCTGCCCTGATTTTTTAATACCAGGCAAATGTATTGGCTGGTCTCAAGACTGCCTAGTTTCAGGGCAGACAAAGTGAAAAGATGCAAACTAGAAATTTGTGTGGCTCCGGGTTGGATCAGGCTGGGCAAAAACTCAGTTTGTTGTGAGGACACACCCCAGAATTCATGGTTCTCTTTCTGTGCTCCATATGACTTACTGTCTTCCCCAGCTTCCCCCTTTCCAGTGCCTCAGTGGAAGCTTTCCACACCCCAATGTCAGATTTTTTTATTTTTCTTCAACTTACTTCATCAGAGGCCACCAACCAAATCCCTCGCCTCCCACCATCAGAAAAGGTCTTGGGTTCACTGGGTTATTTCTGTATTACAGGGCTGGAAATTAACAGCCATTTAGGACATTCCTGCAAGTACACTTTACAGCTCTTGAGGATTTAACATGAAATTCTGGCAGTGTTACTGCCAGGAGCTCTGAAACACTGGGATGGTAAATGTGACTGAATCCCTGGGTGGCTCTGGGTAATCTGCATCCCTCCCCGAGAGCTGCTCCACTGGTACCTTGAAAAATGATGATGATCTGCTACAACCTGGCTTAATTAATTGGGCTGTTCATCCCCTCTCCTCCCCCCTATTACCACACCTGCTGTGCAGAGTCACTAAGCTGAATAATGTAGCAGTGGAAGGAGGGACACTGAGGAGACTGGGGGGAGAGAAGGGAGAACAGGTTTTATTAAAAATAAATCAGTCATCCATAGGCAAGAACCCGATGTAAAACATGTAAAACCCATTTTTGCCATTTCTATAAAAAAGGATTTGAATATCAATTGTGTATAGAATAGGGCAGGCATCTCTGGCATCTCTTTGAAGATGTTTTCCCAACTCCTTCCTCAGGACTCAGACTTGGTTGTTGTGTAAATAGGAACTTCACTGGAACTTGTGTCTTGACTGCAGATTTCTGGCAGGGAGCAGCCTCTGCTCCCCCATGGAAAACAATTTTCCTCGATTGAGAGGAAGGAAATGTTTGCCAAAATCCTTTCTGTAACAAGCAAGTCTAAACATGACTACAGCTTTTCAGCTTTTCTTCCTAAACTTGATAAACATAAGGTTTATTTCCAGGGAACCTAGAAGGCACTATGTCATTATCCACAGAACTTCTCATAAATTCTCACAGACAAATTCATAGGTAGGTTTATGTTTAAGTAGCAGTATAGTTTAGATATTATGTTCTCCTAGAAAGCTTATTTCCTATAGATAAGCAAATAATAATAATAAATCTCCTGCAAGCAGTACAGCTCACATTTCTAAATTAATACATTTAATAATATACTTTGTATATATACTTGCAGAATGAAGTAATAAAAAAAAATAAAATAGTAATTTTATCACAATAATATGCTTTAGAATTTACAGCAGTAAATTCCTCTCCAATGCTGTTGGAGAAAAATGGAGTTTGGACCAGAAGTTTTTGGGTTGGTTTGTTTTGTTTTTTTTTGCAAGGTTAATCTGTGCAAAATTAGATAGCTGATTATGGGTTCAGACACATGTTGCCATCATTTTTACCATGAATTATGAAAAGGCAGTCTAAGTCCTTTGCTCCAAGCAGAAACAGAGCAGGGTTCAGGGAGACAGATGGAACTCAGAGGCTCACACCTCTGAAACTCTGCTCTTGGAAAGAGCAAGTGGTTTGTTTTCTTGTGTCTTTAAGACTGAAATTCACCAGCTACTAAAAAGGCAAAGCAATAGTATTTTTTCTTATTAATCTGAGCTTTCCAGAGGCCTGGAATAAATTGTAAGTTTCTTCCAAAGAAATGTCCACATTTTGTAAATTAGAGCCGTGTAACGGTCACAATTAGCATTTTAAATATTCATCTGGAAGTGTGAGAGCTGCTGGCTGAAGTCTACAATTTCCTATGGCAAGAAGCAGTTTGACTTAATACAACCCTTTAATGACAATTAATGACAAGCAAAACCAATCCATCCCGTTTGCCACGCAGAACCTTCAAAGGAATGGAGGTTTTTTAATTTAGCTTTAACTAAAGCAGAAAGGCTGCAAAAGCCTTAATTGGGGCTGTTCTGAACAACGAGGTCCTGTTACACCCAGGTACTGAGAATTCTAAAAAAAATTCTAAATTGGGTTAAAAGCTGGAAAAAGCTGCAGTGGCAGGTGAGCAACGTGTGGCTCCGGGGGGAGCACAGGCAATGCTGCTTCAAAGAGAGTTTTCCTGGGCCCCTGTGAGCCTCTGCATGCTCTGCATGACACCAGGAGGATCAAAGGCTCAAGTCCTTAAAAGCTGCTTGGGTACTAACTTTTAAAATCTGCAATCAATAGGAATCAGAACCCTCTCCAAGGGCTGGGGCCAAGCGACCTGGCCAAGCTCCACACCCAACACTCCTGAATCCTTTGGTTGCCCCCATCTTAAAACACAAACACTGATTTTTTCACATGGAGTTTTACACAAGTGAAAAGCAGCCACAGGACCTCACACACACCTGAATTTATTTTGCATAAGCAAAGTCTTAAACGAGTCCTAAACGAGACAAAGTGAAGATGAGACTCAGCAAAGCCCTAAACGAGACCAAGGCCTGGATGCAGAGCTCCATCAATATTTTTCTGCAAATCCTTCTCTCCCCAGACAGGCTGAATCTGCATTTGGCTGGGTGCTCAGAAAGGTACCAGGCAGGAAAAGTTCAAGCAGAGATCTCATTAGTGCCTCGGGATCCAGGGCTTTATGATCCTCATGATGGTTTTCAGTTTCTCAAGTCCACATTAACATTCCGGTATAGAAAAATCTTGAAATTGTAACCTGAAAGAGTTTTGAGTCATCGGAAACAGCCCAGTTTTAATTAACCACCTTTGTCTACAGCCAGGCCTGCTGGAGCCACAGTTTAGCTTGTTAATTATGTTGTGCAAGGCCCACTACTCCCTGCTCCCTCTGAATGATTTATTAACTCCCGCAGTATAAAATCCTCTCTATAGCCCTGGCACACCAAAGACAAAAGAGGTAATTACTGTGCCCACAGCACTTTAACTTCATTTGTGCCCCATATACACTGTGAGCATCACCACACTGCCCTAAATCACTGCAGGGTTATTGAGTCCCCAGCCACCCTTTCACGGGGAGATGTTCAGCATCATCAGCAACTTGGGGGCAAAATCTGAGCTGACAGATGAGTTGCTTGGAGGGGCTCTGCCACCCCTTAACCAGCTTGCTAGTGGTGAAGAATTCATTGCCATTGCAAGGCTCAAGCAGCAGCTCTCAGGGCTGGTATCTTTTCCTCTGATGGCAGCACAAGTTACAGTAGAAAACATGCTTCAGAATTTCCTTCAGTGCTGCATGAAATTAATCTAGCAATGCTCCTAACACAGCATTTTTCTTTATTTTTTTTTTAAATCTTGATATAATTATCTTAATAATAATATATAACTGGTATAATAATATCTTAGTATCTTATAATAATATCTTAAAGATAACTTGCGTGTATTTAATTTTTTTCTTGTGCCTCAATTTCTGAAATGTTTCATTTTACTCTCTGGCCCCTGTCTTAAACAAATTGCTAAAACATTAATGTGCTGGGGTATGAAGGAGCCAACAGAAGGATCTGTTTGGAAAAAAGTCTGTGGTGTGGGATGGCCCAGGAAGGTAACTCCTGTATCTGTACATCATTTGCTTGGAGTCTACAGCTCATCAAAACTGATACAAAAAGACAAAAGCAAAAGACCCAAAAGGAACAGGAAAGCTGAGATTTTAAGGCGAAGCATAAACACTGTCAAGAGCATTAGAGGTAGTGCAATTTGGCTGCCTCTTTCCTGGGCTGCTTCCATAGCAGAGACAAATCAGAGGCAATCACAGCAGGAGAGCTTTGACATGACCAGGGGATCCTTTCCCTGCTTCAGGAGCTTAAAAACTGAGCCCAGAACTCTCCCTCCCCTGTGCAGGACAGGTGGTGCAGCAGCAGCTCCCCTGGCTATGTGTTATTTACACTGCCTTGCCCAGGTTAACCCCCCTGTGTTAGACATGTACAAGCACAAACACAGAGCTGAACAAACCACCCCTGGGTTTGCAGCTCAGTCAGGACAGGCAAAGGGAAGCAGTGATGAGCACAGCCCCACAGCCACCCCCTGCCCAGCTCCCAGCAGCAGGCAGGCCTGCCAGACACAGTTTCTCAGTGTCTCAAAAGATTGACTCAAAAATTAAACGGGTTTCTCAGGGCAGGGGGGAAACCAGGAATGTGCATTTTCCTGTAAGTGGCTGGAGTTTGGACTAGCAGGGCAACCCCACTGCTCTGCAGAGAAACCTGTGGCAGGGCAGGCATTAGGGTCCCCCCAGCTGACCTCTTGGCTTATTCATCACTAGAAGTCATTTGGGAGAGTTCCAGTCTGCAACAGCTCTGCCCTGGGCTCAGCAGGTTCCTTGCCCATGATGTTGAACACGCTGTAGTGAAGTTAATGGGACATAAGTAGTGGATTTTTTTGTTTTGTTTGCCAGAGAGCATAATTTGTTGGTTGGCCAGCTGTGTGCATTGCTCCAGATGGAATAAACAAGCAGAGAGGTGCTGAAACCTGCTAGAAGAAAGGAAATACATGTAAAACAGAGGGGAAATGAGAGCAAGGTTCCTGAAACTAAAATTTAGGATCCTTCTGAGAAGGGAGTGCCTTTTTTTTTTTGCCAAGTGGGGATGCATTACCAACTACAGCATGAGAGCATTTTAAGGGCTGTATTTTATTTACAGGAGCCAGAATGCGAGTCTGTCCTAACTATTAACTTCTAGAAATGCATCAACAACATCCCATAGGCCTCCAGTTGTTTTTTTTTTCTCTCCAAAGGATTAACAGAAAGATTTTAATTTTTTTTGGTACCTTTATATCGGAAATGGAGAAAAGAGATGTAGAAGAGCATGTTGGAGCAGACTGAACTTGGGGGGTGAAAAAAAGGCCTGTGACAGCTCTTTAAATATTGTAGAAATGTTTAAATATCACTTGATATCAGCTGCTGGTCTGGCTCCCAGGCTCCAGGTGACTGAGGGACAGACTGTGTGCTCTGCTCAGGGAATCCATGGCTGCACTTCCCTGCTCTTTGCTGGCCCTTCATTCATTTTCCCAGGTGAGCCCAGTCACATGAAGCTGTATCTCCATGTTTCTTGGGAGCAGCAAATCGGTTCTACTAATCTAATTTACTGCAACCATTTGGAATTTAGAATGGTAAGAACTGTATTGCATTTGGATGGGTCACCTTGACCTAATCAATACTAATCAGCTCCCAGGCTCTTGGAGAGGAGAATGGCTTGCTGCTCTCCTGCTGAATCCCCCTCTCTTTTCACTTGCATGTTTCTGTCCTCTTTTGCTTTTCAAAGGAATAAGAATCTGAAAAAAAAAATTGCAGGTAGCACCTTCCTATATTTTTTCGTTAAATTCCAAGGCAACTAGTGGAAAACAAAAGAGACCACCAGCCTGCCTTGGCAAAGGCAACTCAACAATTAGTTTGTAGCTAACAGATGATAATAAACATTGTATTAATGAGAAGCAGAACTTCTGCTACCTTGATGTTGCATTTATCAATCAAAGCTGTCCATATAATTACATTTTTCCTCCTCATCAAACTGCAATCTGTTTGTTTCTCCTTTTATTGCTTCTAGTTGGCATTAAATTGGGATTGAACAAAACCTTGAGGTGATGGGCTGCCAAAATTATTCAGGGGACTCAACAGAAACCAAAGGTAGTTAAGCAGCACATCCTGTCCTGTCAGCCCTGGTAGCCAGAATTTATGGTTCAAGGCCTTTGTCCTTTTATCCACTTAGAAAATAAAATTCTCCAATGCCTTTCCAAAATTTTGCTCAATATCTGTCTTTCATTTAAGCGCTTTTAATGTCTGTACCTCTCTGCAGACACTGCCTGCTTCATTCTTCTCCATTTCTACTGACATGTCCCTGGCATCCCAACAAAGGGGCATTCATAATGCTCTCCAGGAAAGCTGAACCAAGAGAAAATATTTTTTAATAAAAAATATACCTGGCAGATTCCCTTCCTCTGATCTCCCCTGCTTTCCAACAAGGGGATTTGTTTCCCTTTCTTTTTTTTTTTTTTTTTTTTTTTTTTTTTTTTTTTTTTTTTTTTTTTTTTCTTTTTTCTTTCTTTTTTTCCTTCTTTTTTTTTCTTTTCTTTTTTCTTTTTCTTTTTTCTTTCTTTTTTTCCTTCTTTTTTTTCTTTTCTTTTTTCTTTTTTTCTTCTTCTTTTTTTTCTTTTCTTTTTTCTTTTTTTTTCCTTTTCCATTTTTTCTTTTTCTTTTCTTTATTTTTTTTTTAAATTTATTTATTTATTCCTTTTTTTTCTTTTTTTTTTACAATATATGATTCCATAATAATCCATTTGGGGGTAGAGGTTTTTCTGCTCAGCATCTGCATCATCTGATCCGAGCATCATCTCACAGACCTCCTCAGCACCATCCCTGCTGCCCTGTTTACATTTCCAGTGACTGCAGGGTCTGCAGTCCAGGTGGATACCCCATTCCCAAGGGCCTGCTGGTCAATGTCAATGGAAGCAGTAAGAGGGACCATCAGGCTGACCCTGGAGCCCTGGCAGTGGGACACCAGCTGCTGGCAGGGCTGTACCAAGGGTTCTCTGAAAGGGGAATCTCATCCAATGCCATGTAAACATGCAGAGACCAGAATTCCCAGGATACTTTTTAAGGGCTGAGGATTGCACAGGGTTAGCTCAGGAGTCATAAAGAGAATTTAGAATAGGGAGGGACTGCAAACTGAGTTCCTTATCTGTAAATATGGAACAAACTACTTCCTTGCTCCTTAGGCACTGTAAAACACCCATCAAAGCTCTGACCTCCACTCAGGCAGTGGGGACCCACACAGGAACCCTGATTTACCTGAATCTCACCATTTTTGCAGCCCCAGGGGAGGGGAAAGGTCCTCAGGAGGTGCTGCAGACACAGCACAGAGGGTTCAGCATCCCCAGCCAGGGATCTCCAGCTGGGTCACTGGAATTACCCCGGGGAGTGCTGGGAGTGCTGCAATCAGCCCCTCACAGCAAAACTGCTTTCAAGTCAGTGAGAACACACTGCTTGAGTTAACAATTCTAATTTTGGGCTTGGGGGTTGCTGTCTTCCCCCCCCCTCCCACTCCCACTGATGTAAGATCATCATGTAAAGGAGAAACCATCCCTCACTTCAGCTGCTTGCTGGCAGACAAGTCTGGAAGTGTTTTCCTTGGAAGTATTCAGGGAACATATTGGAAAACCAGAAAACATGAAGGAAAGTCTGCTCTTGCCAACAGATTTTCCTGTTCCATCCCACTGGAGGAGGGCAGCTACAAATGGGTGCAGACACTCCCTGCCTTCAGCATCCCTGCTGCAGGTGAATGAATGGCCTTCAGGTTTTGGGTGAGACAGAGTACCACAGTAGCTCTTTACTGTGATATTCATAAAGAAACAGGCTCTCTGCTCTGAATCTTTCACATCCGTATTAAAAATAAAACACAAATATTTATTTTTTATGAACTTGTTAAAATAAAATAAAATTTAAAAAAAATAGAAACACCTCCAGCTGTGTAAAGCTCCAGTTCCCTGGTCCCTTGGACTCCAGTCATTGAAAATAAATATTAAAGAAGAAGAATTGCTATTACCCCTCACTGCTCAGCTTCTGCATGTTTTATTCCAGCTTAGACTGTGTGTTGGAAATGTTCTGCCCACCCTGGGGCCTTCTGGTCCTTGGAAAAGTGTTTCCTTGGCTGCTGGGAGGGGAGCTGTGTCTTCATGGAGGACATCTGAGGCAAGAGTTCACTTTTTTTTCCCAACTTCTGTGCTGAGGCACCAGGCACACTATTTGCTCAAAGATGAGAATTTGAACTGCTGCCCACACCTGTACCTCAGGTCTGTAAGAGATTTTGATGCCAACTCACACTATTTGATAGCCACGTGAAATCCGACCCTGCAGAAACAGGCTGTGACTGTGGAAAACAAACAAACATACAAATAAAAATCTGATTTAGACGTCCTCTTGCAGGAGGGAGCAGAGGAAGCTGTGCCAGGGGGGTCAGGAGGAGCCCAGGTGCAAGGGAAGGGTGACTGGGACCCACCTCCTGCCTTCCCCAGGGACAGCTCTCCCTGGCACCATCCTACAGGAGGAGTGCAAAAAAGGCACAACCATGGCAGCTGCTCAGAAACCTCAACCAGGGGATGTCTGGTTTACACTGATAAACCTTCTAGAAGTGTGAAAACCCAGGAAGGTACAGCAAACTCACCCCCCTCTCTATGGGCATTTTCAATACCATGTTGTATTCAGCAGTTCTTAAAAAAAAAAACAAACAAAAAACAAACCTCAACCATCTGTAAAGCCCAGGAAGAGAGAATTCACTCCTGAAACACACAAGCCAATTGAACCAGTTAACCTTCCATCAGACAGACAGCAGCTTGTAGCCATTAGACACATTTTTTAGCTAAGATGTTGCTGTGCTTTGCCCACCACCCACATCACCTTTTCTCCAAGTGCACTCACCTGGAATAGCAAGAAGAATCCCAGTTAATTATTGTGCACACAGCTGGAGTTTCACTGGAAGGAACACTGTGGATCAGCCTTTTCAGGCTGTTTGCTCTCTGCATTTTCAAGAGAAACTGCAGCTGATGTTTCCGTTGTCACGTGGAAAATAGTTTGAACTTTTCTTTTTGCCTTCTTCGTGGAATAATCATCTCCTTCAAACCTGCAAAGGAAAAGGTGTGGTGGGGAGCTGGGAAGGAACGGGTGTGGAATGGGGGCAGCATTAATTACACAGAGCCTGACAGGTAGAAGAGAAAATTTTACACTTCTCAAAAGGCAAAGAATTACCAGGTGATTGAGAGGAGGGAAAACTGGTAATTTCTTTGGGCTGCTGAAATAGTTTGTCAGCCTCTTAATGGAGCTCCCTGTGTTAGAAAGAAATGGAAAACAGTCACAGCAGCAGGCTGCATAGCCAGATTAGCATTTTTCTGAATATTTAAAAAGTTTGGGGTTTGAGGAATGTTTGTGCTTGGTGGCTCTGAATTCTGCTGTTCAAATCCAATGGAGTCAGCAAGTCCCCATGCAGCTCAGCTGCTCTCCTTCCTTCCCCACCTCCAGACACCCAGCCTTGTCTTGGCTCTGAGACCATATCCATGCCCATTCCCAGCTTCAAAACCAGCCTGGCTTCAGCAGCCCAGAGCTCTGTGGTTGCAGGTAGTCCATACAATACACCTGAATTACAAGAGGGCAAAGGAAAGAGGCAGCTGGGTGGTGCCCAGGATGTGGGGTTCCACCTTCCACAGCAGGAGCTGACAGCTCTCAGGACACTTCCCAACCAGCAGCAGCAGAACCAGACCCTGGGTTTCAGTGTGCACCCTTGCTGGAAGAAGAAACGATGCTGATTTCTCAAATTCTGAACTGCCAGAAAAAATGAAGCTGGAAAAATACTCTTCTTTTTGAAACAAAAAACGAAAAGGCGAAATTCAAACTTGATACAAATCAAAGTGCTTTGAAATGCCCAGGAAATGGAATGTAAAACTTTCAAAAAAGCACCAATAAAGCAACAAAGTCACTCACCCCGCCTGAGGAAGGGAAAGTTTCTGAAGTATTTTGCAGAACAGGAAAACAATTTCATTTGCAAGTTCCTGGGGGAACCCAGAAGAAAACTGGAGATCCAATTTATGACAGCAAGACCCATCACACTGTTACCTTCATCTGTGAAAAGGCGGGAAAAATCAGGAAAATACAGGAAAATCAGCCCAGGTGCAGAACAGCAGCACTCAAACACACTCCCAACATCTTTTATGACCAACATCTAAAATGCTCCACTAAGCTCCCCCTGCCATGGGGTCAACAAGAGTTAAATGCCAAGGTACAAAGCTGAAAGTCCGGAGTGTGAAATGGTGCAGGCAGTGTCTGAGCTGCTGGGAGATGGGTGAGGGTCCCATGCACCCACAGCTGACAGCCACTGCTCTCCCTAAAAAACCCAGTTTAGACTCTTTTTGTACCAAAAAACTGGGAGGAAGAGAGAAAGGGTTTTATCTTAGTTATTCTGAGGAAGGAAAAGCTATCAGAGCAACCATCCCCATAAGAGATTGGTGAGAGTTGTGGCTGGAATTCTGGGCAATGGGGCTGCTGAGTGACTGAGAGCAGGTCAGGACTATAAAAAGCAGTAAAGATGATTGAGCAGGAAGCCCAGAACCTTTTCCATTGGGATAGTTTAAAACAAATAGGTTAATTCCACTCTATTTTGAAAGCATTTTATAATAATTTGAGGCAGGATATTTTTACAGTTAAAGCAATGTCACATCTTGCTAATCCAATCCATTTGCATGCCAACATCCCTAGAGATAGTCTTTCATGTTAGAAATTTGGGAAGGTCCTTTTACTGTTGTTTTATTTTTATTTTTCTACTCTGGTTTAATCCAACCTTATTCAGACCTTTCAGCATTGTGTTTTTTCTAGGCAGTGGCAAAAAATCTCCCCCACACCAGCAGTTTGTGAGCCCATGCAGTATTTGATGTTCTGTGAAGAAGATTCTCCTCTTGGAAGAAATCCCCATATACGAGGAACCACTTTGCAAATCTCCAAATATTGACCAAACAAAGAGACTTCCTGACTCTGGCCTAATGTCTGTTTGGCTTGCTAACTTGTTTTCTTTGCCTTTGTTCCGTGGTATCTATCAAATCAGTATGCAAGGAAGATTTTCTGTTGCACTAAAAGATTAGCTGTAAGCAGAGGAGAAACAGAAAAGTTCTCTGCTGCTGTGCAGATTTATCATGTACTGCTAGCACGTTTGGTACTGCAAAAGAGATCATACAAACTGTGAAAAATGGTAATGAAATACAGCCTGGATTCTGCAAAGAATCCTTGTGTTACTGGGGTGAAACAGACACAAAAAGCTGCAGAGGAAAGAACTCACCTGGATGATCATTGCCCCTTGTGAAAAAGTGCACCAGAGAGCAGGGTCTGTTGGGAAAGTCCCAGCAGAATTAATCTGTGTACCTAGGTGTGCAGCTGGACAGCTTTAATAACATCCAGGGTGGATGGAGGGGAAGGGCAGACCCTGGGGAAGAAGTCAAGAAGGTGCCCCCAGTCCCCCCGTGAGCCATGGGCAGGGGGTGCAGGGCAGGGAGCAGGGGATGCTGGTGTTACACAAGTTTTTGGGGAATTCAGGGAGGAACTGGAGATGCAGACAGACTGTAACTAAGTTGAGTTTATGGCAAGTAGCATCAGGAGTTCTTTAGACAAAAAAAACCCACCCAAATCAGTTCAGAAGGAGGCAAATCCAATCAAGTCAGTTTGATTTTTCTGTTTGAATGAAGATTTGGAGAGACCTACACTTCAGGAACATAACCAACACCGATTTTATGAGCACAATATATTCAGCACTAGTATTAGAATAATGAATGAAACATACTTAAAATGCAAAAGCTCCATGAAAAGCATTTCAGTCTGTGCAGCTCTCAGGTAGCAGCAGAGGTGAATGGTGATGCTATATTTGTCTGTTCCAGTCATAAGCAATGGAAACAGATCACTATTTAAAAGAAATTTAAGGGAAAATGTCAAATTTACCCACGCAAGATTTGAATTTCATGAATGAATATGTCTCTTGCAGCATGCACCAAGTGATGAGGCTTACATAAATGCCCTACATCATCCAAGCAGTCACTTTCTGATCTTCAAAATCCAACAGAATTATTTATAGCCTTGTATGAAATATTCATGGAAACGTGTCCATTGCCTGAAATTTCTGCTAAAAAGTAATTTAACTTGGTTTTTTTGCATTTCTTACTATCATAGTAATTTAGGTCAGGCAAGAGCCAACAATATCATTTGTCTAAAAAAACCCTGTGGTGAGTACTGCAAGCTCTGCTTTGCTTCTTTCCCAGACAGGGAAAACTCCGGAGTTAATTGAGTGTCAGTCAGGCTGGCGAGCTGTCCAGTAAAGCAAGCAGTAAATGAAATGCCTTAAAACATCTGAGAGCTTCCCACAGCCCAGCTGTCCCCAGAAAACCCTGCCCTGACCTGCCCTGGGGGTGATGTCCCCCCTGATGTCACAGTGCCCAGCACAGCCCAGAGCGGTTTCTTCCCCGTGACCTCCCCAGGTCTGGACTGTCCCTGTTTGTCTTTAAGGTCCCTTCCAACCCAAACCATTCTGTGATTCGATGACTTGGGCAGAAATATTTTATCTGACAGTCCCCAACACAGAGAACAGGAAAAAAACAGAAAAAAAAACAAACCCAGAGCTGATTCACACCTCTGCCCTCCTTGCTTTACATTTGCCCAGACACACCAGGAGAGGAACAGAGAGCCCCTGGTTATGGATTTCCTTTCCCAGAGATTATCCTGTTGTAAAAGGGATCAGTATTCTCCTCTCAAAAATATTGCTAGGCACCAACTGCTATTAAAACCTCTAAGTGAGGTTAAAGTGCTTTGCAGATGATAGCTCTGTACCTAAAGAAGTTATGGCTCTAGTTAGACAGACACAAATGGCAAATACAAACATCACATGCTAAGGATTTTGACAGCCCTACAAAAAAAGGACCTTTTAAGAACAGTTCTCACTAACAATCTGGAGTCCCAAAGATTTCAACCTCTTTAAAATGCACCCTTGAACATTATCATACTAATTCATTTTCAAAAATCACCACAGCACTGGAAAGCACAGTGGTTTCTAAACACACATCTCATGTCCCTGCTTTCTCTTTGCTCATGTCAACTTTATCTTTCTGCATGTTTTATATATATTTATAATTAAAAAGCAGCATTTGCTACAGAGTAAATCCTAAAAGGTTTTGCATATCATATATTACACAGCTGTAATGGATAAAGAATAGGATATATTCACTTCACCTCTGAAATCCATTTGCATATGACAAAATGGAAATCAGAACAAAGTGCCATAATGTCAAGTACTGGAGCAAGAAAAATCAAAAATTCCCTACTTTTTACATCAGATTGTCATTGCCATTGTAAATAATACATCTCCAAAAGAATTCCTGTGGATAATTGGAAGAAAGAAATGTTCTCAGGAAGCAGGTGTTGTTCCATTGCTATCAAATAATTTAGGATGGCACAGACTATTTTGACAGCACATGTGTGTGTGTGTATTTGTCAGGCAGAAACTCTCCTCCCATCCAAAGGCTCTGTGAGAGGCACAATATGTAATGACATGAAAGCTCTGCTCCCTGGGGAGGTTGAGCTGAGACCAAAAATGGGATGCCAAGGATCATAGCTGAAACTTCTTGCTTATTTAGCAAAATGGGGAAAATCAGGTGGAATTTCCCGTTCTGACTTCTCAGCCTCAATGAAACAAACTCTGTGGAAACACTTGGAGCTGAATTGGGGTTTTGGGACACTGGGACATGGCTTTTGATTTAGATGGGCCAGAAGCTGTAAGCTCCAGACTGCTGTGAATAAGTCTGACTGTATAATACCACTGAAACCTCATCACCTTTCCACACTGATCTGCTCTGAAGCCAGCTATGAACTCTGAATTTCAGATATTGAGTGCAAAATGAGGTGAACTGCACGCAGGGAATATTTTTGCAAAGATGGGTCATAAGTTAATAGGAAAACTTCAGAGAAGTTTGGGCTTACTAGGTGCAGACCTTTATTGTGAAAATATTTACTGGCCTCAGATTACACTAAGAGCATCAATGACATTTAGATCAGGGACTCCAGGCCCTGCATTTTGGGTTTCATCAGCAGGACACAGTTAAACTCTGCACACACATACAGCTCACATTTGATCTAACCCCAGCAGGAAATTTTCTTCAAACACTGTTCCCTCCTGTGAACAGAATAAACTTTCACTGACATTAATATTCAGGTAAAGTTAATTCTGTTTGCCCTGTTGATTGCTTGAGTAAAGCAAATGTTTTGCTTTTCTATTCCAGAGGGAAAGGATGTGGCTCAGAGCAAGTACCAGCCCCAAAGCCACCTCCTGTCCTGTCCAGGGGAAATCAGCCCATCAGCTGGAGGGACCTTCTCCTTCCAGGAGCTGCTGAAGGAAACCTGTCCCCGTATCACCTGTACTAATTCCCTCCATCCTGGCAATAAGTATTGTGACATTCCTGTGAGGAGAGACAAGGCACAGGGAGGAGAAGGGTTTCTGTGTCTCTCTTCCCTTCAGAAAAACCTGGCTGCAGATTTAAATACATAATAACTGAAACTGCAATCCCAATATTCTTCCGAATCTCCCATTTCTTTTTTTTTTTCCTGTGTCTTTCCAGCCCCTTTCATCATCCTGTTTAAACTCTGAGACCTGAAAGAGCAATCTCCAAATACATGCAGATGTAAACTCCCATTCTTCTGGGGTTTTTTATACCAATTTGTTCTAGTTTGATCTGATGCACGACTTCTATAACTCCTTCCTGTCATTTCCTCTGCTTATACATCATTAAAAGCACAAATCAAAAGTGTGATCTAGTGGGTTATAAAAGGAGAAAACTAAAAGGCAATATTTCTCTGCTTATCAGAGATGAAAGCTCAGTTTTGACAAAACCTGCTCTCAGTTTGCAATTCTACACTAGAAGAAACTGCATTGTAACAAATCAATGTGTTAAAACTCCTTAGATAGAAGAAATGCTTCAAGTTGCTGCCTCTTCTTCCTTTATCATTTGTTGTATGAGAATTGACTGCCTCTAGCTGCCAATAAGTAAAGAAGCCATTCAGAAATTCAAAAATAATGTTAATAGCAACATTGTGAATGCAAAAAAGCTATGCATGCATTTTAAAGTGATCTGTTGTACTCTCAGAGGACTGCTACATTTACTATGCATCCCCTTTTTGCTGTAAGGAAAATCCAAAATAGTATTTACCTATTTGACAAACCTGTGAAGGAATCACATCTTCCACTAGCTTGAATGATAAACATGAAGCCAAAGAATTACCATCTCAAGAGACACAGTTGAAAGAAAGAAGCAAACTATTTTGCATAACACAACAGCCTTTCCTTTTCCTTTCCAAGTCCCCCTCCTCGTGGACACCTGATTTTGCTGGATTCTTTGCAGTGGGTGGGAAGCAGAATTTGGTAAATTTTCTTGCCAGAACCTAAACTGCAGCACTAAAACCTTGTCCCAGTAAAGCAAAGCAGACAAAAGAAACATCTTTGGATTTTTTGGGGGGGCTGCTCAAAACAAAATCTAAAAAAATTCTGAAGCAGATGTTGCTGCATAACAACAGTGATGCACAGCTCAGTGCTGCCAGAACAAGCACTGCTTTCCTGAAAAAAAAAACCCCACAACCAAACACCTTACCTGGTCTGAGCATCAATTTAACATAAGAGACTTGAGTCTTCACAGAAAAATATCACCATGCTCAAAACCTGCTCCAGCCCACCTTGCCAAAGTGCAGCACTGGACACGAAAACTGTAATTTCAGGAGTTTATAAAAAGAGGAAAGTGGAGACACGCATAAAGGAATACAGAAAAAAGACATAACCTGGGTGTCACAGCACTACAGGCACAATAACTACTGTGAGGAGCTGTAAAGCAAACTGCACAGGAGGTAAAAAGCCAACGACTGGCCTGGAGATGGAGTTGTGGTTATTGGGATGTAAACACACAAGTTAGGCTGGGCAGACCGGAATCCCAAAATGTTAAAAAAACAATGGCTGCAGAAATCCCACTTTCAACCCCCTGACATTCCCCCCCTGCACTTTGCCACCACCTCTTGCATTCAGCTGGGATGTTGGACCACACCAGTGGCCCTGGCTGTTGAAGCATCCCTTCCCACAGGTCAGTGCCACCATTTAATCTCCCTTCATGCTGCCCTCCTGCACTGGGACAGTCTGAAACGCATCCTTGAGCTCAACTGCATTACAATCCCAATTATTAAGCCAGTGTTCTGAGCCCTGTTATTATGCAGAGGAAATGTGGTACATACAGCAACTCGTGTAAAGGGATTTATCATTACATGGGACAGAAAATTAAACCCAGGCTCCCAGGCAGCTCCCTGGGGAGGTGATACCAGTACAGCACCCTCGGGGGAATGCAGGACACTTCATTACATTCTCCTCCTCATTCTCTTCCTAAAATTTCCCAGAGTCATCAGCTTGGCTTTTTCCCTCACCCTGCATTTACAGAAGATAAAATCGAATAGAATCAGGGTCCAAAAAAGCCTGGGCAGAGTGTGGGTGAGAACAATAAAGCCCTTGCTGTCTCCCAGCCCTGCAGGCAGCAGTGGTGCTGAGCCCTGCGTGCCAGCCCTGTCCCCCAGACTCAGGAAAGGTGATGAGTCAGTTCCTCTGCCTTGATCAAATTCCTCTGGAACTGCAAGAGCAGCAGAAATGCAGTTTTTATCTCCAAGAGGGGGATAGAAATAGAGGGCACAGGTAAGACACAGAGGACAGAAACAGCAGAGTCCAAAACCTGAGATTCTCATTAAACCAGAAGAAACCACTGACAAATGCACTCTGCTGGAGCAGATAGTGGGGAAGGGGAAGAAAATGCACATTATGGACAGGCCACTTCAATGCTTTACAGCACAAAGTTTGCACTATTTCAGTCAAAACCAAAAAATAAAGTCCTAATGAATGCCTGAGAACTGGGGTATCTGCAAGCCTGCTGCTCAAGGAGCACATGCTGCTCAGCCTAAGTATGCAAAACCATTCTGTGATTCGATGACTTGGGCAGAAATATTTTATCTGACAGTCCCCAACACAGAGAACAGAAAAAAACAGAAAAAAAAAACCCCAGAGCTGATTCACACCTCTGCCCTCTTTGCTTTATGTTTGCCCAGACACACCAGGAGAGGAACAGAGAGCCCCTGGTTATGGATTTCCTTTCCCAGAGATTATCCTGTTGTAAAAGGGATCAGTATTCTCCTCTCAAAAATATTGCTAGGCACCAACTGCTATTAAAACCTCTAAGTGAGGTTAAAGTGCTTTGCAGATGACAGCTCTGTACCTAAAGAAGTTATGGCTCTAATTAGACAGACACAAACGGCAAATACAAACATCACATACTGAGTATTTTGACAGCCCTACAAAAAAAGGACCTTTTAAGAACAGTTCTCACTAACAATCTGAAGTCCCAAAGATTTCAACCTCTTTGAGCAGCACATGCTGCTCAGTCTAAGTATGTAAAACACAATGGGATGGGGAAAAAAAAAAAGAAAAAAAGGAAAAGAAGAAAAAAAAGAAGGGAAAAAAAAAAGATGATCAGAGCATGAAATATAAGTATGGCCCTATTTAACTTCACGGGAAGAAGTGGAATCACTGGGATGCAGTAGTTCTTCCCTTCCTGAGCAGGGAGTGGGGCATTGCCTGGGGGTGGGCAGGGACAGGCTCCTGCTTCAACAGGTTTTTGGATCTGCTCAGTTCCCCATACAGCCTGGGAAGCTGAAAACCCCATGGAACAACATTAACTGGGGAAACACCAAGTGTTAAGGAACAATCCAATCCCCTGGTACATGAACAGTTCATAAAAAAAATCAATTATTCTATAAACACTTATCAATATGATCTAGTTTAACTTTTGTGGTCATTTCAGTCACTCCAATAACTCAGTAAACTGTTGAGAAGAAACATCAGAAAATAATTATCTACAAGTATACAGCCAAAAACCATCTAAAGATTTAAAACTGAGAACTCTGGTAAATAAACCGCCTTCTAGACACCTGGAACTTCAATTTTATGGCCTTGATGCAGAGTATGCTGTGAAAATGTATTAATCCTTGCTAGAGTGGAAAATTTCCTCTTCCTTTGGGTGGCAGTTTTTTTGTTCCTTTGCACTTCCACCCCTGGTTCCCCCATCTCCCTTCGTTCCAAATAATGCAGGAAATTTGCAGTCCTGGAGTGCTAAAGCCCATTACCAAATGTGCTTCACTAAGCCAAATTCAATGCTCAAAGGTGGAAGGTAAAAAATAAATAGGCAGTCCCCTCATTGGAGAGAAACTGGTGAGGCATACAATAAATACATAATAAATCCCAAAGCTGTTTGACAAGCTAAGAGAAAGTAAGTTAATGTTGTGTAAAAGGTACACATTTATTCCTGGATTATCATCAGTCTTCTGGATCATGGCACAAAGATTATGGAGAACAAATAGCTGTAATTTGGGAAGGCATTTTGCATTTTGCATTTCGCTGCCGCTCTCTGTCTGGCGAGCCCAGAGGCTGTGTGGAACTGATGGAGGTAAAGCAATGTGATTAATGATTGGGGTATGGAATGGGGTATTATTACTCCCTTTAAAACACATGGATGTTCTGAGAAATTGGAGGAAATTAAATCTCTTAAGTGTCATTTAATTTTTCTATTTGCACATGAAAATGCCTTCCGGGAAGGTCCTTCTTAAGAAAAGAAAATTAAGGCCTTTATTTTGGTTCACATCTATTTCATTACAGACATAACTGCTGAAAAAAAAAAAACTTGAGGGAACTGAAAGCATTCTCTAATTTGCATGAGGGCAGTGGTGAACTTGCAGGGTGATGAAGGATGCTGTGAGCAGAGCTCCTGACTGGAGTGCAGAGGTGACAGCAGAGCTGTCCTTATGGGAGCACTCCCAGGGTACCTGTGTCCTCCAGGGGATCTCTAAGGCTGGACAATTTCCAGAGTAACTGTCATCCCTCTGAAGCTAGTAAAATTCTGTTTGCCTCCAAGAAGTAATGAAGAGAGGCAGATTTCCAACACTACAAAAAACATCAATTTCTTTTCTCTCCTCTTACCTCACCCATGTTTGGTTTCTTTTTTTTTTCACTTCAGTGCTGCTCTTGTTGTATATTAAAATTAGAGAACTTTTCAGGCCAAGCTTCCATTAACATTTAAATGTGTCAGCAACAGCTGTTTGTCACTGGGCTGGAGTTCACCTGGCAAAAGAGAATCAGGGTATTCTACCCAGCAAGAGCATCCCTCCATCTCAGCACAGCTCAGTCCCAGGACACCAGCTTTGTCTGCAGCCCTGGAAACCCCCCAGCACCCAGGTTAGCAAAGAGCAGCTGGCCCATGGGGCCCAGGGGGGGGACACCAGGCAGGGCTCTGGCACTGAGCAGCTGTCCTGGACAAGGGGTCAGTGCCAAGCAGCAGGATTGTCTGGAAGTTTGGAAGCCAGGAGAGCAATGGGTGATGCTGAGGTTTTTGCAGTCTTAGTGGGGTTTGTAGAGCAAGGTAAGAGCTTTCCCAGCATGAAGAACCTCATCAGTGCAAGCACTAAATTGCCCTCAATTTGGCCAAATGGGCTTCTGGTAAAAGCCCAAGGCTGGAGCTGGAGGCAGAGTGGTCTGCAGCATCTCTGTGACCACTGCTCACCTCCCAGCCTCTCTGAAGGATGTTGTCCCTAAGCCAGAGGTTCCTATCCCAGTTCCATCTGCAGGGAACAGCCCAAATGAACCCAGAATCAGGTGAAAGATTCCACCTCTCACTCTGTGGATCTCTGAGAAACAAGAGGCTCCCAGGGGCTGCAGGGCAAGGGCAGCAGGTCAGGGCTGAAGGGGAGAGGTTCCCAGCTGGAGGAGTGAAGCCATGGGAAGCTAAGAGCAGGAACCACTGGATGGGCACTTTTAATCTTCCATTCTGTTTGAAGTAATTACATTCTGACAATGTGCAGGGGTATTAACCCAGTTTTTGCAGGAAGCTAGGGAGAAAACACATCCACAAAAGGATTAAAACTTTCCCGAGACTAATTCCTGCTTTTCCCTCCATGTTCAAAAGCCTATTTCTCTCTTATGGAAGGTCTCTCTGCTCAGCTAATCACAGCAATTACATTTTATTCTTTGATTCATTTTTCTGGTTTGATTTTCCAGTGCAAGTCATTATTTTTAACCCATTAATTTAAAAATTCTCAGTTCTGGTTCTTGACTTCAGTCAATAGCAGAAGGTTACCTTTTAATACCATCATTTACCATTTATTCCTGTTGCAATGACATGGCCCCTTGTCTATTTTTTTTTTGTGTGGCAACTCAGTGGGAAAAAAACTGCAAATGCCAGCCAGACTGACTTAAGAGAGGGGAAAAAAAAATCTTCTCTTCCTTTTCATTAAGCATCACACAAATTAGAGGCAGAGCTCCAGCTATTGCACCTCATGGGGCAAGCCAGAGTGTTAAATCTTTGCCTTCAGTCCCAAAGGTCCAAAGAAATATAGAAATTTAAACAAAATCTGATGTTTTCAGCCAACAGGAGTCAGTAGCCTTTAGGGGAAGAAAGAAAGGCTTTTATTTCTATATCCTGGCTTTTGGAGCCAGTATACCCATGGATTACTCCTCTGGAGAATGAGTGAACTATGAAAATAGTTATTGTTTTTTCCCAGTCTTCTCCTGCTCCCTCTTTTTGAAAATGACCTCTCTTAAAACAAAGCCTTTCAGGAAAAAACTCCAAGGAAGAGACAAGAAGCAGGTGGGTTTTAAACCTTCTGTGAAAGACAGAGATTTTGAACTATCAGTTACTGATATTTTTGTCCTTTTTTTTCCAGGCTTTTTTTGTCACAAACATCAAACAGGATGGCCAGCCCCCCCGGAAAGGAAAGCCTACAACTCCCTGCTCCATCCCTCACCACCTGCAGCACAAGAGGGAAGATGAAACACTGTGGAGATGGCAAAAAACAACCTGCAACTTCTGACCCAAGGCTTACTTTTCTTTTGGTAAACGGCCACCGTTTCCTTTCTTCTCCAGCCATTTACTTTTGCTCTGTTGCTTCCAAGAGCAAATTCAGGTTGAACAAAGCCTCAGCAGAACATCAGTTAGGAAGGAGACCACATCCACCTGACTGCCAGCCCCCAGGCACACAAACACCTTGGCTCCATCCCCAGTCTGCACAAATGAGGGTAAGATGGTACAAAACACTGGCTGAACTGGACAAGGCTTCACTTAAGCATTCACTCATCATTTCAGCCTGGGAATAGCCTGGAGCAGAGCTGGTGATGTTCTTCAGAGCCCTGGGGGCTGCATCACTCCCCCGAGCAAAGCACCAGTTTGGAAACTCCCCCAGCCTGAAGAAGAGCAAAGCAATTCCAGAAACTCAGTTTAAACAGCCTCAAATCTGTCCCGCATGCAGTGCCAACTTCTACTTATACATTCCTGTTTTGCACAAAGGAAAATAAGAGCAAAATCTGGCCCCAAAACTGCCAACAGCTCTAGGAATACTAATCGAAGCTTTTAAAATAACTCAGTATATTTAAAAAAGCACAGTTTAAATTTGAAATGTGGTAGAACTGGCAGGAGTGTAGAAACAGCAGAATGGATGGAGCTGGATGGCCTTTCAGGTCCCTTCCAACCCAAACCATGCTGTGAGTCTATGAAAAACAACCCAAACTGGCTCTTATACTTCTCTCTTTGCTTCTCTTCTCTCTCACTCTCTTTGCTAGACCCCCCCAGGCAGACCACGGGTCCCTCCATGAGGCCAATGGGTCCATCACTGGAGAAATAACTGCTTTACAGGTGGTGCTGGCAGCTCTCACACTTGGCTGCTCTTGCACTCTATGGCATGGATCGGGGGGTTCCTGACCCAGAAGTTGCTTAGATATTCACCGAGTCTCCCTGGGATGCTTTATCTGGCTTCAGGAGAAGTCTGGCAGATACCTGGGGGGGGTTGTCACACGACAGAGCAGGTTTTTGACAAAAGGATTTCAAGCTCAACCAGAAATATGATGGGCAAGCCTCATTTTTCAGAGGAAAATCCAGACTCCTGGATTTTTATTAGGTACAGGCATCATCCCTTAGCTCTTTGTATCAGCAGTTACTTTAACTAAGCTTTCCAAAAATTCATTTTAGTTCATTCAGTTCCATTCCTTCACTGAAAGAGTGCAGGCTCGTGCTTTTAAAAATCATATGAACACCTCCCTGAGACGTGCACACCAGGGATGAGCTGTGCAGCTACTTTAGAATTGTTCAGTTACAAAAAGTCATTAGCTTATCACAGAAATAAACACTTCCAAGAATTCTGTTACACAGGATAGCAACCTGCATGGCAGTAAATTAGCAGTTAATTACTTAAAAAAAAACCATTCACTTGCTCACTTGAGACTGGGATGACTAGTTACAACAAGTTTTAAACTGTGCTTTGAAGTTGGGCAAGGCAGCTTCAGGAAATCCCCTCAGAGAGCTCCTGTGACACCAGCCCCAGCTCCCCAGCCCTGGTGTCACTGGGCACGTGGCCATTTCCTGCACTCATGCTAAAAATCAAACTTCCCAATTTTCTTGCAGTGATGCTCAGCACTGTCAGGCATGGGGAGCAGTTGCTGTAACCTCTGCATCAGTGAGTCTGCAGTCTAAATTAACAGGATTTAGGTTTGTAGACAGGCTTCCATACACAGAATTAACATTCTTTATCTTATTCTGTACTGGTGGGCTTGCAGATGTTATGATTGTTTATGAATGACAAAGCATTGAGGGGAACAGAGGGATAAATCTGGGCAATCCTTTGGGAAGCTCCGAGGGGTACGTGATGCACATCAACCAGACGTGGCCCGTCTCTCACTGGCTCTCCCTGCTTATTTTGCATTAATTATCATCAGAGAACCAAATGGGGCCAGAATACTCAATCTCTGGGCACCAGCAAACATCCTTTTTATCAAGTAAAGCACCTGCCTTTGGATGAACTTGCTTTCTCTAGAATAGTTCCTCCACAGGCAAATAAAACCCCAGCAAAGGGCATCCTGTCCAGTCCTTTTTCTGGGTGTGATAGTCTTCCTTCCTTGTTTTCTATCTCTGTCTATGCTATCTCAAACTGTTTCAAAGGGGCTTTAGAAATATACTGCAGGTTTGATAAATGAGGAGTTAAGATGCTGGCACCTCTTCTTTCGATTCAGACTTTGACATCTGCTTTATGAACTCCAAGCATTTAAACTTCCACGCCCTCAGCTTGCACTGCTCTGTTAAATAATGTGTAAAAAAAAGAGGAGGGATTTTCCAAAGGGTTTAAAAGAAGTATTTGAGGGAAGCAGGGAAATGGGAAAGACAGTCTCCCACGTGTGCACATTGCTTTTTTTTACACCAAGTTTTATCTCCGTAACTTACTCTGATCAACCTGCAGTAACCACGGGGGAGTATTCCATTTACAAAGAGAACTCATTACTCCAGCATCTTTGCACTATCACTTTATAAAGACCTCTGAAACACCTCCATTTATATTGTAAATTAGAAAAATTGCTTTGAAAACTAGGTAGAAAGAAAAAATGGGACGGATGTAATTTTATCTAGGCAGAATTAAGCTTAAATTCTAAACCAGGTACATTTACTGCACCGTTTCTAAATGCAGACATAAGTCTCAGGTTTTTTTGTGCATAATAGAAGGCACGCTTAAAACTTGGCCATCAAATTACAGTGTTCTACTGTCTTCCCACAGGGCATTTTTGGGAATAAAGAGGCACATTTTGTCTTGATATGAGCTGTGAAAGGGCTGTGAAAGGCTCTTTGCTGCCTGGTCCCAGCACAGGGGTCAGAGCATCTCTGTTCTCAGAGGTCTAAGTGCATTTTCCCTACAGCATGTTTGTAACACCCCTCGCTCCCTCTGAGCTTCCCCAGTAAAAGCTCTCCATTTCCCTCATTTCTTCAGAGTATGTGACCCTCTTTTGTTCCTGTTTCCCAGGTGGTCTCCTCCTGCTGTGGGGGGGATGCTCTCCTCTTTGAAGGAAGGGGAACTTCTGAGCCAGGTTTACCAAGTTTTATCAGCAAACAGAACTCCTGTGAAGATGCCTGCAACTCACCACATTTTCGGACCTGTGTGAAAGGCAATGTGAATTCTCAAAATCTTTGGGGTGCTTGGATGGTTTTTTTTTAAGGTCTCCAACTATTGAAGGGCACCCCAACGATCAGCAGGAGCTCTGAATTTAGAGTAGTTTAAATTAAACTCAGTTTATGACTGATGTGACATCTGATGATGGTTATTGTCAGCTCTCCACTTTCTCTCCCTTCACATCCCATCCCTCAGACTTCTGGGATCCCACCTGGAACACATCTCCAAGGCTTGCACACATTTCCCACCTTTTTGTGGTGCCCAGACACCACTGTACAACAGTACCACTGCTGTGCTGGCATTCCACATTTTTTAAGGCTATTGTTATGCCTTTGAATGTAGTTATACCACTCGGGCAGCAATACCAGCCGCCAGCCTGAGCTGAGGGAATGCTGTGTGAGAGAAAGCAACAGCACGCTTGTTGCAAACGTAACACAGAGATGGAAAAATAAAACCAAGCAGCTCTCCATCCCTCCCCTCTGGGCCGGCAGATTTCATTTTGGCTGGGATGTAAAGCCCTGTGGAAGGAGCAGACGGATTTTCACTGACCTCTGGAGTCTTTGCATCCTCCAGCTCTGGCAGGCAGGCGGAGGGGAGCCGTAAATTCTCTCTTCAGGCCACTTGGCAGAACTAATCTCTTTTAATCTGCTCTCTTTATGGCATCTCTTTGGTCTGACAAAACTCCAATTTATTGACTGTCAGGCAAGACCACAGAGCCTATATCTTTCTTCAGTAGTTCACTTTCTTCAGCAGCACTGAGTGGCAAGGGAGAGAATTGAAAGGAAGCCTTTCACTCTCTGCAGCCTGACAGCGCTCTGAGTGCTGCACCAGGAGGCAGCATTAATCCTCAGCAGTGAAAAATGTCTCTGGTTGACAAAGTAATGAAAAAATTAGGACTGTTTCGTTCCTTTCCTATAAGCAAACATAAGCACAGCACAGAAGACAGAGGAGAATATTTAATTTTCATAGTGAGGTCACAAGGCACTGGGCCAGCAGCACTGTGAGCCCCCCAGCAGAGCTGAGGACAGCCCTGCCCTACAAAATTCATCAGAATTATTCCCACGTGACCTCGGTTTAGCATTCTTCCCTATTTTCAGACAGTAAAAAAAAAAAAAAAAGACATGGCCTCAGGCCTTTGTGACAGCTTAACTGATCAGTCCCACGGCTCCAACTTCATTGACCCCTGGCATGGTGTCTTGGGAAGAAGTGTGGGCATTTGTGAAGCAGTTGGACTCCAAGATCAAAAAGAGAGGAGAGAGACTTGAAAATTCATGGGTTAAAACTAATTACCTTTGATTCCAAGAATGTATTTCTTTTTTTCACCCAATCTGGCAAGACTACAGGAAACTAATTATTTAAGGAAAAGATATTATTTACGTAAGATCAGTCCTCAAAGGCCATTAATAAATATTAGTTGGTATAATACTGTGAAGGGCAATAGTTAAATATTAACTGGTTTGGCACGAACACAGTGCAGCTATCCTGACTTCACAGGTCAAAACTAAGTTGCAATTAGACCGAGTGCTTCACCCAAGGTGGCACAGGCCAAACACCAAGATTTTGCCTACTGCTTCAGCATGTTAACCACCAGCTCCTTATTCTCCTAATTCCCTGAACGTGTTCACAAGGTAGAAGTTGGAATTCAACTGCAGTTACATCCCACGTTTACCACCTCACCCCAAAGCATTTAATGGAATTAACCTGATTAAAGCTGTTCCCATGTCCCCGAAGGAGAAATATTTTAAAACAAACCCCTGCAAGGGGAAAAAGGTCTGGACCACTTTTTTTCTGCTACGTCTACATGTTGCACCTATAAATTGTAAACATGAGGTAAAACTACTGCAAAGCCTCTGTGGAGCCTGGAGTCGAAAATGATCTGTTTTGGTCTGCTGGTTTGAAAATGGTTTTCTTGATGAAACTCATGAGTCTGCTGGAGACTGAGACACAGATGGATGAGCTGAGCATATGATAAACCTGCTGCATGAGTTTATAGTTAATTGCCCATCATCTTTTTTGTCTCACCATAAAAAATTTCACACCCACCTTGCACAGGGAAGGTAACCCGAGTGCCACAAACCATTTATCTCCCGCGCTTCCCTCGCTCCTCTCCCCGATCCCTCTTCTTGTGCGAGTGCTGCTGAGACAAATTTGCTGAGCCTCTTCACAGAGGAAGCACACAGCATCTTTTATCAAACCATCTCCACTCTCTAATGAGAAGAAACACCTCCCAGAGCCATTTGCATGCTAATATCTTTATTCCTAAAGCCATGAGCTGGCAGTGACTCCCAGAGCCCATTTCGCTTGCAAAGAGGGGAGAGCTGGCACGGGGAACCTGTGTCCTCCCCCCAACACAGGGCACCCAGGAGGAGAGTGGGGAGTCCCTCAGAGCAGAGTCACTTATCTCCCTCTTCCTTCACGGATTCCAGCAGGGAAACAGCTCCTCCAGCTCCTGCAGAGCCTGGGGTGCAGGGCTGGTAGTGAAGCCGCAGGAAGAGAGAGTTTGGAAAGAGAAGCAGATACCATCAGTGCCTCCCAAACGTGTTTATCACTGGCTACATGACTGCCTCACTTCTTTTTTACTATCACCTGGAAGCAAAATATTGCAGAAACAGGTCATTGCAGGGCAGTACTGTAGTCCTACTCAGAGTAATAAGAAAGATAAAAGACTGCCCAACCGCCACACTTCTAAAGCTCCTTCCAAAACCCCAGCTGTGTTCTCAGATGCCACAATCCAGAGAGGCTGCTCTTCCCTGCCATGTCTGGAAGGCAAATGGTGTCAGTCTGCTGGGGCATCGGGACCCCTGCCTTCCAACATCTCAGAGTCTGGTGGGCATCATCCACTGGATAGAGGGGAAAGAGAGAAAAACCCTTCCTTGCACTGAGGCTCTGCAAAGAAAACAGAAACCTTTTCTCAGCCCTCCTTTACATGCCTAACTGGCCATGTAGAAACAGCCAAAATATTTTTGGGGGGTCAGATCTTTCCCAGAAAAAAACTTTTCTCCAGCAATCAGATCCTTTATGTAGGAACAAGAAAAGTCTAAATTTCCCTGGTGTGCTTTGCAGTTCATGACCCTGATTTACAGAACTTAAATCTGTGGCAAATAGATTTGCTCTGATCCTTGCCCTTCCCACGGCTCCACTTCCACCATCAGCAAAAAGGAGAGGAGACTCCAGCCTGGTACTCTTTGGGAAACGAGGAGAACTCTGCTGAGCACCAGATTTTAGAATTTGCTGGATATAGAATCAGAAATAGAGGAAAAAATTCCTCCAGCAGTCACCACATAGCCTGCACTGAGCCATTAACACCACCCCTGGTAATTAAAGTGGGACCTAGACTTACTCAGCTAAGAGGGTGTCAATTTTAAGTACTTGGGAAGTAATGAAACGACTAAAAAGAGTCATCTCTTGTAATGAGGTCCAGAACTGCAATAATCTGGTCAGCAGGAGGAAACATGACCCTCTTAGAGGCTCCTCTGGGAGTGCATTGCTGCTGCCCACCCTTCCCCACCAGCAAGAGGAGCCACACCACACACACCAGGTGTGCTTCCTCCCCACTGCATTCAAGCAAACAACAAATGGAAGGTGGGTTTTTTTTTTCCATATCTTTCAAAAGGCTGCCACCATATGGGGGATGTGTTCTAATACAAGGCTCAGTTTGGGTTTTTGCAAATAGATCTTACCCTGGCACCAGGAGATAGTGCTTGGCTCCTCCAAGGAGCTGGGGTACAGCAGGAGGAGGAATGACACAGAAACAGCTCCACGAAGGGCTTAGGGCTGTAATTACTTTCCCCTCTAAAAATCTGCACTTACAGCAAACCAGGTGTTTTATCCATTTGTGTTTATAAACAGCTCTGTGTATTTGGAACTGTAGAATTTTAATTCTGCTGCTCTGTGGCTAAAACTACCAGCTTTCCCCCCTGGGCACTCCTCCAAAGGGTTGCTGCCACTACCTTATATATACCTGAAAAAAATAAACATCCATAATTCCCACCTCTACCTTTCCATGGCCAAGATCTTTTTTTTTTTTTTCCCTCAAGCATCTTTTTAGCAGTAAGGTTGCAATTAGCATGAATTATTTGATGAGTATTCTTCCAGAAGCTGGGAGTGTCCCTGGCATCAGGAAGAACCATTCCTCAAAGGGAAACTGCAGCTCAGGAGCCCACCACGTGCTCACCTTTGGGTGAGGGTGACCTGAGCCCTGAGTGGGTGACACTGCATCTTGGTCAGCAGACAAGTGGTGGGTGAGCAGTGGAAGCTCTGACCCTGCAGCCCTGTGGGAATAAAGATACACAGAAGTAAAACACAAAGGGTTTTTTTTCAGGATTTCTCTTAGAATTAAACTAAAGAAAATGAGAGAAGGTTAAATGAGGGAAGGGAAGGGTAAAGCCTTTCCTTGCATGAGAATTTCTCTGTGAGCTCCAGCACTACCCTGCACCCCAGCAGCTCTGCTGGTAACCCTGCTGTCACACTGGGTTACACCTGCTGAAGAACTAACCCTAAAATTGAACATGAGTTTGAGAAATCAAGGTAATTCTCCATCTCTGGGTGGAACCCATCAAGCCAGAGGTTCCTCCTGTCAAGTCAGAAATGTTATCTAAAGATCAGGTTCCAGTGTAACACCAGCATTTGCTCAAACACCATAGCACCTGCACACGAAGGTTAAACAGAGCAAGAACTTTCAACAACAGAATTCCTAAAGTTCATTCATCTCACAGACACATTTTCCAAGGACAAATGGAGTCAGATTATGTGCTCTGCCTGGAATATGGAGCAATGTCCCAGTTCCCCCCCTGAGGCACATGTTCCCTTTGCCCAGCACAGGGATGTAGAGAGCCCAGCTCTGACTCACTGGAGCACATGCAGCTCCAGAGATTCCACTGCTATTCCAAACAAGCTGATGTATCCAGGCATTTATTTCACTGTCTGCTCGGCTCAAAGGTACCAGGTACTGCAATCCCACGGGTTTGAAACACACTGCCCTCCACTACAGTCAGTGGGGAAAAAAAAGGAGGTGAAACCACTTAGAAGAGGTACTGCATAAGAAAAAGAAATTACCTGAGTCTGCACAGCTCCAGCCTGAATCCCAGCAGCTTGAAAACAGAACTGCAAAACATTTTGGCTGCAAAATCCTGTGGTGGAGCCTCCCTCATCCACACAGAGGAGGGTTTTATCTGGCCACAGACCGTATCTCTTCATGCCGAGAGGACTAAAAAGATAAAGTTATTGCACATGAGATTTTATCATTAGGAAGAGCAGGTTTAAATAACTGTAGGAAAGGCTTGCTTGTCGTGCTGCCCTTCCACAGCCATTCCACAGCAATTGGCAAAACATTTGGGACTGCTGCAGAGCAACTGGAGCTGAAATGGGGTTTTATCTTTAGTAAGTGTTTATTTCACTCCCCATAAAGTAAAATGCTCCACAGTTTAGAAATAATGTATTCTCAGCCCTGAGTATTATGGTGAAGCCATTATTTTTATTGCTTGCTGTGTAAAGAATATTTCATATTTAGGTAACAGTGGTGTTATGAAATAAATAAGTATGTAGGGTGCTGCAGAAAAACCGAGGTGCGAAACACACATATAATTATGTGCCCAAGCAACATAGGAATATACTGTACCTGCTCACAGAAGTTTTATAACTGTAAGAATAATCACTTATTTGCATGTGCAATTACTCCAACTGCATATGCAATTACATCAATTGTCCAATTACATCAACACTTTCGCCAGTGAGCTAAAAGAAAAAAAACAAATCACACATATCTCTCTGCTGTAATAAAAATGCAATTTGTATAGACAGAAAAAAAAAAAATTCTGTTTTCTGGGATATGAAATTAGACTACCTTGGGGTATTGTGCTTTGCTTTTCTTGAAAGAAGCCTAAGAGTTTCCATGGTATTTTTAAAAAAAAGAAAAAAAAAGGTTGGGGCTGCTTTATAGCTTGAGACTTTGCTATGTTCTCCTGGGCTGCTGTAATTACTGTACAGTATTCCTCTGGCATCAAAAAAATTATTTTACAATAAAGACTTAAATTATTTTATGAAAATTATTTACAATAAAGAAGATACAGTCTCGGGGCACCACATTTTAACAGCATTCTTTTTTTCCCTAATGATTTGGAACACTAGGAATCACATTTTTTCCATTTCTCAGAAATGTGCAAATAAATGAAGAATTATAAATTCTAATCTAGACTCCTATTTCCAGAATTACCTAGAAGCTGCCATTTCTAATAGCCCAACAGGTGGTGGGGAATCCCATAATCCATTCATCATCAGTTTAGATTCGTGAATGAGAGCATCTCAGAGTGGAGTGATAGCCAAATAAATGGCACCCTGGATTTTTTGCATTTACAGAACATCCCAAGATTTTCAGATTTTATTTCCTCAGTGTGGAAACAGAAAATTTTGCTTCTGTGTTTCACTGCTACCATAAAAAGACAGTACACCTTCCCTGAGCAGTGTAACCAGAAATGGAAAACTGGAGGCATATGTTCCAGCCCCTCATCAGCTTTCTTCTCTCCATCCTCCCATTCAGGCTGTGCCACCCCCCAGCCCTGTCCCCAGCTCACTCCCTGCTGCCCTGCCCAGAACAAGGGCTGTTTGCCTTCCTCTGTCATAAAGAGGGTTGAACAACATTTTTGGAAACAACCTTTTTTCTTTGTGACAATCTGTGTTCTTGTCCTCAGTCACTTTTCCTGTGTGAACAGGCATGTCATTGTGTAGAAGGCTGAGATGTGAAACATGAATGGAAAACTTGATACACAAATGCCTTAAGAAAATAAACAAACGTGAAAGCAAAATGTTTCCATCTCTATTTGCTGGTTCTGGGGATGAGCACCAGGCTCTTGTGCTATGGAAAATGTGCCACTGATTGCATTGTGGGCAGGGGGGCTGCTTATTGCACAGGTACCCAAGGCAGCTCAGGACATGGATCAACTGCACTGTGAAACAATTCCTGTTATAACGAAAAAAAAATCCAGTCAGAACCGGAGACTTCCCTAGAGCAGCCTGAGAGCAATTCTTCCCCCAGTAAATAGCTTTGGGGTATTAAACGTGCAACTGCAGAGCAATTTTGCAGAGAAAAATTGCTCTGCAGACAGGGCTAGCAGGGCAGCTTGGGTGTTTGCTTGGGAGCATCCTGCCAGGAGGGACAGCTGAGCACACAGGGAAAACCCCCCCACCTGCCAAAGAACCAGCAGTTACCAACATTTAACCACCTGAAATGAAATAAGTCCTTCATACACAATATTATTCTCATTTATTTAGACTTGCCCCACCCTCCTCTCCCCTTTTCCCTTAAACCCAGTACCAGCTGCTCCCACCTGAGCTGCTCTGAGTCCCACACCCAGAGCTTCTCTTTGAACCATCCAAACAGATCAGTAAATTGTGTTTCAGCTGGTTCCCAGGTGCCATGGTACTTCAAAGACAGAAGCTCTAGAAACCCTTTAGAGCTCTGGTTCAAGAATCAGGTTCGTCTTATTTTAATTTTAAATTCACTTTATGGCAGAAATATAGCAGGGGGGTATGTGATTAAATAACAGGGTTAGACTTGAAACCTTTTGCTTTGAGCAAATCAACCAGATAAAGTCATGACTGAAATCTCTTTAAACAGGATATTTGGGCTTTCCACTGTCCACAGAGCAGTTACAAGTGTGTAACTTTGTGGTTTCAAACAGCACAACTTTGGTATCCATCCTACTCTCCCATTTTTAGTGCTTCTCTCCTAGGACAAGTGTCATTATTTTTTCCCCTTTTGGAAGTGCTGATCTCCAGTGCCCTAGTTCAAAGGATACACTTAAGATGTACTTAAATGTATTCTTAACATAAAATCTGTTTCCAATGAAATTGTCATTATTTACCAAAAATTTCAAAACAGATTCCCGTACAAATCATCCAACTACTGGCCATCTGTCCAGAGACTGTACATATTCAACACATTTATCTCATATTTCAGTATTATAGCTGACAAAATATACAGGCACTTAAAATACCCCTTGCTGGTGAGAAACCCAGAAGGGAAGGATTGCAATTACAGAAATGGCAGCACATAAAATCTGCAATTTGCTGCACCACAGGCTGGGACACCTTGTTACCCCCCACTCTTCTCTACAGCCAGGCTGACAACACCTTCAGTAACCTAAAATTCCCTGCTACATAAAGCAAAGCTGAAAAATGACTCTGCAAAAGTGCAAAGGGTACTGACATCCACCTCTGCTGCTCCCAGAGACAGGAGGTGATGCTGAGGGTGGTGTGTTCCATGCTGTGGGTGGTTCTCACCCCAGAACAACTACTCCTTCCTACCCCACCACACAGTGGGATTCCCACAGAGAAACCAGGGCAGCACAAGTCCAGTTAAACTTCCAGACTTCACTGTATTTTAGCAGGGTTTCACTGTGTGCCAGCTAAACCCCTCTACCAGCTTCCAAGCTCACCAATAAGGCTGCCAATTAGGACAGATTTCTGTATGGCTGTGTTAGTTGTTTGGGGTTTTTTTAACTTACACAAGAAATACCCCAGTTCCAGTTCCTCTGGAATATCTAGGTCAAACCCATCTCCCAGCCTCCTGCAAATCTGAGTTTTCATTTGTGTTCTCTCTGCTCAGCACAGGAAAGGGGAAAATAATATAACTCAGAAAATTCAGAGTTGCTCTGTTGTACCTGACCCAATTCCTGGCCCATTTGTCTCCTTTCTCACTGAGCTAGTGCTAGAGGAGGTGAGCACCCTCTGGTACTTATCCACAAATTAAAAAAAAAAAAAAAAAAAAATAAGGGGGAAGTTGTGATGTGCAGATCCCAGGTAATATGAGGAGTGAGGAAGCTGAGCAGGGGCAGCTATTGCCCATTCCTGCTCCTTAATCCCTTCAAGGGCTGCCAGACACCATCAGCCCTGAGCCTGGGGAGTGATGGAGACAGAGGAGATTCAGCTCCTGGCTGCAGGTTTTTCATCACCCTCCCTGTCCCCATGACAACTCTCACACCTTCTCACAATGCAATATATTTTTAATGGTAATTCTTTCCCCTTCTCCTCCTGAGCAGGAAACTGCTCTTAGAAATTGGAAAGCAGCGTGAAATCCTGGGTCACTGCACACAGAGCCAGAAGCAAATGGCTGGAGGGTACTGAGGGCTTCCCCAGTGCCCCCCAGCCCTCTCCATCTGTTCCAATTTTCCTAATGCCAGCACCTCCTGCATCCATTTTCTGTTCCTTGCTTATGATATTTCTTCCCAGGATGAGGTGGCCTTTCCCACCCCTGTGCAAGTTACCTTCACCTGGACACTTCTTAACAACCACGTGGAGTTTTGGGAAGTTTCTTGCATCACCTCTGCACTTGTTTTTACATTTCATTTACATCACCCAACAAAAGCAAACAAGACATCCATCCACTGCCTGCTCAGGTTGGAATGAACTTTGTGGCTTTCTTCATTCAGAGATTTCCATCCCCTATGTACAGGAGTGGGAAAGCACTGCTTGAGGCTGCTGAACAAAACTCCTCTTGGTTCCCTGTGCTCTGTGATTTAACAATACATATGCAAATGAAATCAGTGCTGGTAAAAATAATTATGGTTGCTCATGGGAGGATTAATAACCAAGGTCTGCCCTGCTTACGTTGAGGTTTAATTTAATTCTGTTGCATGTACTAAATGAAGAAACTAATTCTGTGTCTGGTCTTGTGTTTGGCAGTGGGCATGTGCTCGTGTGAGGGGGTGAAAAGGAGCACATGTGGAGGTACAGACATGTAGAAACACAGCTAGCAATCAGCATTTGGTGGATGAGCAGTATGTCATTTTTTCAAAGTGATCAGGATTGACATCACTGCAAGGTGTAATAATGTTGTATGAAGGGCTCCCTAGGGCTACAAGTATTTAATAAAAACCACCATTCTGTACAATGTTCATGTGAATAAATACAGTGTCACTCAGAATATCTCCCTCTGCTACAGGCCCCTTTGGCCATGCCCCACTGCAACCACCTCTGCCTTGGCACCAAAGGGGAAAAGGTGACAGACTTTGTACAGAAATGCCTTACTTCATTGGCAGTGTCAGCCAGCAGCTGAGAACTCAAAATGATAGTATCCTTTCCTCCAATCCCATCCCAAAATCCTCCTCGGGAAGAGCCTGGGGTAGAAAAGCCATCCCATCACCTCCCTCAGACATGGGGGGACTCCATCCTTCATCAGCAACACAACACTGGGCAGGACCCCATCCCACCCCACCCTGGTGATGTCTGCTAACCAAAAAAAAAAATTAAAACAAAATACTAGGAGCATTTCAGGGTCGTAAGTACCTCATGAGCCGAAATCCCTTCTAAATCACAAGGAAATGATCTGGCTGTTGACAAGACGTTTCTGGGGTGGATTAGCGTTGCTGAAGCTGTGGCTACAACAGCTGTCTTTCATTTAGGATTAGCATAAAAATCAATCAAGCCCCCTTACGGAGCCAGCAAGCTGAAACTGTATGAGTTCCAATAAAAACAAAAGGAAGATGAAAAATATGAAAATCTGATGAAGGCAGAGAATGCAGAGCAGGGCTGGGCAGCACCGGCTGGAGACAGTGAAATCTCCAGGTTTGCTGATCAGCACTTGGCCTGGAGCTTAAGGGAGGCAGGGGAATGTTAGCCAATTAACTTGTAAATATTGGCTTTAAAATGATGGACACTTTTCCACATTTAAAGCTTTCCCCGTGTTTGACCACCGGAGCTCAGACAACACCACACCAAACCAGTTTTCTGCTGCTCCTACTGCTGGGAATTCTACTGGCAAAACACTTCCTGCTATTTAGGAAATCCAATTGAAGTCCACAAAAAGGGGTCTCAGGAACATTCTGAACAAATGCACCAAATACGCCCTGAGCATTTTTGAGTAGTTTTTAAATCCTTGATTTGGCTGGTTGTTTTAGGCCAACATCATAGTTAAAATAAACAAGGAAAAAAAAAATCATCATAATTTAGCAATAAGTAAATTTACTGGTAAGTAAGGCAGAGCGTTGGATACTAATTAACAAGAGGAATCTATACAACCATTTTCCATCATTAAGTTATTATACTAAACCCACTGAAAACATAATTGGTGTCTCGAAATGGCTGTGATGGTAACCCGATTGAATTTGTACTACCTAATTTTAAAGATATAAAAATCAGAAAACTGTATTTGAAATGGAGGGAAAACCCATAGGAGACATTCACAAAAATCAGAGTCAACACGACACTTCTGTAAAATGGTATGAAACTTGCTTCTAGATTGCTTCAAGTTACCCAAGGTTTCAGTACTTACAGAAGCCAAAATTTATCTGGGCATTTCTTAAGAGGTTTTATGCAGTCCATGGAGTTTCAGGTTCCATGGGAAGATTACTCCATAGGAAAAGCAAGATAAAATCACTTTCCATAATGTTCTAACTACTAATTTTTCCCTGCAGGTAAATTTAAAGCAATTGAGAACCCACGGGACTGCAGAGTGCAGTTATTTTAACACCAGTAAGACTGTGACTCACCCCTGGAAGATCCACCCCTCCAGGCATCAGAAAGAGTCTGTCCAGCAGAAGTCTGCTGCTTCCTGCCTTGGACACTAGTGCATGATACAGGCATGTTCATAGATTTCCACATGAATAAAACCTTGCAAAATTTCCTAGATTTGTAAGCAGAGAAGTGAATGATTGTCCAGTTCTTGTGCAGGTGCTGCAGGTCGTGCTGGGATGCCTCTGGCTGGTTTCATGCCCACGTTCAGACCATCAGCTGCTTGTTGTGTTTAGACCAACCAGTGTCTTACACTAACTCCCTTTCCTCCCTTTCAGATTTTTTTAAACCAGATGAACCTTAAAATTTCTCCCTCTACCTTTCTCAGTTAAATACTTCAAACAGCACTTCTTCTCCACGAAGGCCACACCTTTACCTCCAGAGCTGAATTTGTGCATTTGTTTCCAATAGGCACGCACATGTTACTTCAGGATCAGACTTTTATCATCCAGCATAATTTCAAAGACTGTAAATTATGATTTAAATACATACAACAGAACAGACTCAAAAGAGAAAAAAATCTCTATATTCACTATGCCCTCCTAACTTGTCCAGTTCACCATTTAACAGTCATTGTGGGAGGGTGGAGAACTCCCCAAGATCATCAGTTAAAAAGTTGCTCAGAATTCAGCTTGTGCAGCAAAACTACTCCCACCCCATGGCAGGTTCTCTGACTGGACTTTGAGGATGAAAATAATTTGTGTAAGGGGCAAGTGCTTAAGTACACAGGTAGCACAGACACAGGCTCATTATATTTTAAAAGTTATTTGAGTCAGACACTAAAACTCCTGCCTGCAGTTAATTTGACTTGCTTATATATGGGTGTAGAAATTGTGAGATGGTCTTTGATTTTTTTTTTTTTCTCTGCAAGCTGACTAATTGCTCTAAGGAGACTAAATCCAGCCCAATGGTAATTATCCATGCACAAAATGAGGTTTTGTAGGGACTAAATTTGTGCTCTCTGCCTTCTAATTGGGACATGGCACCAGCCAGCATTTTCTGTAACACATCCAGGCAGAAGAAAGGTACAAAAAGCTGCAGTTTAGTGCTGTAGGAGTCTGGTTGTTATTCTTACTTCTACTTCTTGTCCAGGGCTCCAGGCAGGGATGAGCATCCCTTTGCATGATGCAGTGTGCCAGCTCCCACCAGAGAAAGCCTTCCTGCTCCATGGAGATTAAACCAGCATCAGCATCAGTGGTGAGCCTCTTCCAGACCTGGAGAGAATCCCAGAATCCCAGACTGGTTTGGGTTGACAAGAAATTTAAGACCACCCATTCCCATCCCCTGCCATGGGCAGGGACACCTCCCACCAGCCCAGGGTGCTCCAAGTCCCATCCAACCTTCAGCACTGCCAGGGATGGGGCAGCCACAGCTTCTCTGGGCTGTGGACAGGGAAGGGAAGAGCTCACAAAACCCCACAGAGTCCACAGGGTTTGTTTGTTCAAGCCACCCACACCCTGCAGCCAGCTCAGGGCTCCAGAGGGAAGGATTAGAGCAGAAAGCAACAGCAAAGCACAAGGACAAGGTCTCCAAACAAAGCCAGGACAGACCTCAGGTTAAGAAAACCCCAAAACTACACGAATGAGCAGCTCAGTATCTAAATATTGGCTTCACAAACAAACACTCACGGAGATGCAGCCTCTCAGGGTGCTGGCCAAGGGCAGTGCTCCTGGAAAGCCAGGCTAGGAAGGGAAATAGTCATTCCAACTGGGTTAAAATGTAGAGGATGTGCTTGCAGAGCTGTAGACACGGTGTGTGATATGGAGGTTCCCAAGCACTTCAACAAGCCAAGGTCTGGCTGTCCTGGGTTGTTCTTCAGTAGCCCCAAGGTCTGCACAAGCTCAGGAACCCCTTTTCTCCCAGGAATGGCCAAAATCAGAATGAGCTGAATGGCCTCCAGCCTGACCTTGGCCAAAGGCAAACACCAGCTGGGCTGTGAAATCCTGCCTGTACTGAGAGGTAAATAGCTCATGGTGGCTACCAGAGAGCTGGGCTGGCAACCTGCTGCCTGCTGGTGGCTCCTGGATCCTGATGGAATTATCCTAGGGATACCTGAGCAATTGTTCCTGAGCAGCACTGAACCACCAGACATCTCTAATGAACAGCTGTTTTGAAAACTTGTCTCTGCCATCACCGGAGTGTATTACACAAAGAGTGTGCAATATTTATTAATGGTTGCTAATTGCAGTATTATTGTCAGGGCTAATGAGACTTTTGAAACATAATGACTTCCCTAGAAGACACACAAGCTGCTAGCTCAGAAATATTCCAGCTTTTTACCGGAGCTAATACTCAGTTTAATGCCCACAAGTCACAAGCAGAAAGACAACAAACACTCCTCTGCCCTTTCCTGCTTAAACAGGGAAAAATCATCAGCTCTTCTTTAACATCCCCTCTGGTGTCACAGACTATTTGCTGAAATACTTCCAGTGTTCACCCTTGGGTGGACAAGTACCATCCTGATGGTTCTTTTCTGAGGATGGGATGAGTCCCACCAGCTTCAGGTACTTAGTGTTAGGACTGAACTCCACCACAAAGACAGCAAAGGGCTCCACGCAGCATCCCCTGCTCCAGCAGAACTCCCACTAAAATCAGTAAATATTACACAAGAGTTGTGAGAAGCATGGAGTAAGGTCTACCACTAATGAAAGAAAACTCTTATCTTAGAGGTACATAATTTTAATTTAGAAAAAAAAAAAAATTAGATAAAAAGGTGAGGGTTCCTAGAGCAATCCCTAAACCTTGATCCCTACCAACAAAGATGTAGAGTGTTCATCAATTAAAAGCCACCCCCCTCACCTGGTGCTGCCTGTGTCCCCCAGGGACCCTGGAAACCAGAAGAAACCTCAGGCTGGGTCTCAGTGAGACAGGAATAAGTACAGCAGTTTGAAGCTGCATCAGAACAAGCTCCTCATGAAGTCCCCAGACACAGAGGGAGAGCACATGCTTGAGGCAGGCTCAGGGGTGTTCTTCACTACTCAGCATTTATGTGGTGTGTATGTACAGCCCCCTCCTTACCACTGGGCAGGGCAGAGACAGGCAGTGACATGATATGTACAGTAATTAATATAAATATATTTAATAGATAAACCTACACACATATATAGCTGTATCACAAAACTGTTTCTCATGATACAAAAATTCCCAACTGACCAGAAGCCAGCTGCTAAAATATTATTTATTAGTCAGTCATATCTTAGAATTTCACTTCATCAAAATGTTCCTCCTCTTGACTAAGGAAGCTTAAAATGTACCTGCTTGCTGGACACCTCACACGTGAATCTTTTTCTCCCCTTAGGAACTGCTTAAGACATTTTATTGATTACACTTTTGCAATTATAGAGCACTATAAACCAGAGCAGTGACAAGCTGTTTGGAGGAGTATTTACTCAGGGAAATGCATTGAGACAGGATTATTGAACTTCATGGTATAAGGCTTCAGCCCTTCAGATTACTATTTCATGCAATGCACTGCTGAGGATTTTTAGATTTGTTCCTGGAAAATGTGCTTTGACACAGCACCAGAGCAAAGGCTTCTGAGGGATCTGGGAAAAACCAGTCAGCACATTTTAACTGGAGAGGGCCAACACTTTTGCAGCTCACACATTGGGTCAAAGTGAATTTGCAGCCACATGCACAATCCCTCCCCTGCTCTGTCAGAGCAGAGTTTGCCTTTTGCATTCATAATGAGCCTGGACTAATGTGAAGACCACAGGTGAAGTTTTTAAAACCACTGCAAAACTTACACCTCCCCTCTCAAAATGATTCAGGCATCAGGGAGAGGAAGTTCCATCTGGTCTCACTGACATTTGGGCATTTGGAGCCAATGCCATTGGACTGTCACTGCTCTCCTGTCTGCCACTGTCCCACAAACCCTGACCTCAGCCATGGGCAGCTCTGAGGAATCCTTTCCTAAAGCACATAGGAAGACAAAACCAATCAAACAAACTCCAAATGCTTTCTGCTCACTTCTTTGAAAGGAGGAATTATTTTTTTAATCTACTTTTTTAACATCCTTTCTGACATTGGTGCATAGGGATAAAGAGCCCAAGTCCCTCCCTTTCCCAGCAATACCCAGGTGTGGGGGACACAGAGCTGCCCTCCCAGCCCAGGGAAGTCACATGTGTGGTACCCACAGACTCACCTTAAAAATCTCCCAATAGTTTTTTTGACACTGCTCATTGCCAACAGTCCCGTGGACAGGAGCTCTCTTGTGAAGACACCAGACCACACGAGGTGTTCTTTCCTCTGCACAGAGCCAGGCTGCATCAGACCCTCTGCAGGTGGAAAGAAAAGTCACCCTGGGATATCAGTAGCAAGATGAAAAGGTAAATGAGATGCAGTCGTATCTCATCTCATACTCATAGGAGAGTATTTTGCACTGTGTTCTACAGCTTTTAGAGGCAAGAATACCTGCCCTAAAATTCATGTACCTGCCACTAAGCTGAGCAATAAACCATCTCCACACACACCCTCCTGAGACCACTCAGCATCACAGCAGCTCCTGCTGATGCTCCCAGCCTCGGGGCCTTCAGTGTGCTACTGACTGACAGAAGAGGCTCAGAAGTAGGCATGAGATGTGTCTTTTCCCCAGGGGTTATTCTGGGTGCTGTGTAACCAGATTTGGGTGTTTTGTCCTGTCCTCCTTCCTGAGCCCAGCTGGGAGCACACCTGGAGCAGGCAGGAGATGCCCCTGCGTGGAGCTTTGTGGGGATCAGTTCAAAATGACAAGTTGCTGCAGCTGAAACCCCAGGCTGTGTTCAGCCTCCACCCCCCTGAGACAGAGCAAACACCATTTGATCCTAACCCCTTTTTCCCTGCACAGGCCAAACCTCCTAATGATGAGAAATGAAAGTAGACCTGCAGCCAGCCCGTGCTGAATAGCAAGTCAGGAGAGGTCAGAGCCTTCTCTTTCCTCCTGTCCCTTCCAGTGACATCCTGCACTGGAGTCTCCATAATTACACTCTGTGGCTTTTCCCCAGCTGGAGCTTTGAGGCTCGGTGTGTCTCCACAGAGATTTCCAAGTTGCTCACCCTTGGCAGGGAGCTGCAAAACTAACAAGCCCTGGCAGGGCAGGGGCTGCTGCAGGGGGACGGCAGCACAGGAGAGGGGACTGCAAGAGTTAAAGACAAAAACCTTGCTTCAGTGGCCTGAGGAAAGAAAGAAAGAAAGAAACAAACAAAAAGCAAACCACAAAAAACCCAAACAAACAAACAAAAAAGAAAATAAAAAAGAACATTAAAAAAGAAAAAAAAAAGGGGGGGGGGGGAACAGAAAGNNNNAAAAGGGGGGGGGGGAACAGAAAGAAAGGAATTAAGGGAGAGCAAATCAAACAAAGCAAACATGTCAAAACATATATTTGTGACAAATGCACTGAACAAGCTCTCTAACAATGTGAAATTTTGGGCTTTGCAATATTGTCCAGGTCAGAGGCAGAAGGTTACACTGGATTAAGGACACCTATGAATTTTTTTTCTACCTAGAGCTCATAGAAACTTGTGTTATCTAGATATACTACACAAGGATTTCTCTAACTAAAAGCTTTATTGCCTTTATTGCCAACTGCTTTTTCCTTTGCTATTTTAGATGCATTAAATAATTTTAAATCATTAGACACAATAAATTCTCTAGTTGCTTACCACATCCTTAAAGGAACCAAGCTTATGTATCCTCACATTAAATGAAAAAAAATCTTCCTCCACAATTTTCGATTTATTTAATCTAAAATCTAAATTGTTATAATAATAACCATGAACAGCATTAAAATCTCATTCTCTTCTCTGCAAAATCCATGGCATTCAGCTTATTTCTCTGTGACTACCTGCTGTTGTATATTTTCCCCACAGAGAAACAACTAAGAGTTGCTATAAGGATTTTTGGTTTTGTAGTGGTGGAAACAGAGAGTAAAAGAGCAATAGAAAGAATTGTGTCCCTGAGACCAGTCCAGCCCCTGAAGCAACTCAGCTAGTAGTTGTATCTTCATTGTATCTGTTGTCCCAAAAGGAGACCTCTGCCTTCCATCACCAGAAACAGGAGATGGAAATTGTCCCCAGTGGGACAATATGCACAGGGTCCCCTGCCAGCCTGCAGCATGACAGATCCCACAGAAAAAACAGCTGAGAGATTAATAGCTGCATTTTAGGAAAATGCATTTTAAAACCCTGTGAAATTACTTCCAGGGAGTAAAAGTTAAGCTGGATCCTGAGCCACTGCTGAAGAGTTTCTATCCATTAACCTCACCCCACGGAACAAGCTGTGAGAAGTGTCACACAGGGGAAAAAAAAAACCCAAAGGAATTATTTTCCAGCTCTACAAAGCTGCTGTGAGAAAGGCTCATGGCCATCCAGCCTGGGGGAGCGTGGGCACCGTGAGCCACTTCTGCAAAGTCCATTTCACAGGCTGACACCAGAGCACAGAGCCATTTCTTTTGGGTGTTTTGCTTCTGCAGCCCTCAATGGGAGTGGAGAGAGCTGCCTGGCACTGATAGCTTTGTGATGCAGCTGCTCGGGGGGACAAGCACTTCAAACCAACAAGAATAAATCACAGAAGCAAATCCAAACTGATCCTGGCACAGAAACTGCCACCGCGTTCCTTGCGGATCTCCAATCTCCAGAGACAGACCTGCAAAAGGACTGGGGAAAAGGAGTTATACCAAAAAGTATGAAATATTTCAGGTTTGTTAAAGAATACCTGCAAAACAGCCAAATCAGACCCCCCTCCACAGCCACTATTTCCTAAGGAATGCCAACTATCGTTTAAATCAGGAGAAGTGCTGGAACCAGGCACCACAAGCCCTACCCCTCTGCTGATTACAGTCCTTTGGACCACAATGCCCACGTGATGGCTAGCAAACAAAACAAGAATTTTCTGAGCAGAAGAAGGGAGGCTGTATTTTTCAACACGTTTCTCATTTCATGCAGGTTCCTCTCTTTTACAGAGTTATCTCACAACCACCAAGATGTACCACTTCTAAAAGCACAAATGTCAGCATGCAATTGAATTAATTTTGAATACGGATGAAATCAGAGACTCAGCACTGAAGAACTCAAAGCCAAATTTGCTTCTGAGGTGCATGATAAGCTTAGCAGTGTTGCTGTAATAACACAGATAAAACCTTTACTGCACATGTACCAGGGATCAATAAAATGGTCCCTAAATGTACACGCTCCACTGGCACCAGCACCCACAGTGTTTGACTTTCACACCTTTCCATTTTCCTGCTCTCAGAGTACAGTACTTTATTTATTTTATATATGCTCTGTCCTACATTGCTGCAGGCCAATGCTCTTCAAGATTTCCTTTCTCCTTGTGGTCTTCTGGCTTAATTTGGGAGCTGACATGGCAAAACCCACCTGCTCTGGGTGCTGCCCAGCAGCTCAGACAGCTCGGCAGTGCCAGTCCCCTCCTGTCACCACCACAAATGTCCCCTCCTGCCACCATCACAGCTGTCCCTTCCCCTTCCTGCCTGCAGCTGGCTGGGAGGTCCTGGCTGGTGATGAGGACCTGGGCAAAGCCAGGAGCAACATCTTGTGATAACCGTGGAGGGAGGTTTGCAAATTCCCAGCCAAGGTGGCTAATGAAGTTGGCAAAACATGGGCTGGAAGACAGCAAAGTCTTTGTATCTACATTAGAGATAAGGACAGATCAGGGGCCAAACTGTAGTCCCTTTGTCCAAAAAATGTTGGTGTCTGATCTGCTCTCCAGCCTCAGGAGAGTGTTTGATGGGAAAAATTATACATCACCTCTCACAGCACCTCCAGTGCTCTTCTTCGGCTGCTTCTGTTCCTCAAAGTGCTACGTGTCTGCCTCACAAGAAACTTTTTACACAAATACTCCCTTTCCATTCTCTCTCAGTGTGCCAAGGAGCCCCTGAGAAGCCTTTGCAAAGCCTTGAAACAGCCTCTCCTTCACCTCACTCCGTCCTCTCATGTACAGCAATTTTTTATCTGAATCATTCAGCAGTTACAGCATCACATATCGTTTTCCATGACAAGGAGGGAGAGGAAAAAAAACAAATAAGAGGGGAAAGGGGTAAAAAACCAATTCCTAGTCTGGGTCACGACACGCCAAATTTCTGCTCTGAATAAACTTCCACAATGGATCACACTGGGGATACTGACAGCCTCTTAATTGGTGTTCTGCAGTGCACCCTAGACAGCTACACCACCATAATTTGGAAACGTCTTGTTTAAAATACATTTAAGGCTATAGAAAGCAGATATTGATATTCACTTGTAGTAAGAGCAGCACCAGCGACGCCTGGGAGGCATCTCAGCCACAGAATCCTCCGCAGCAGCAGGTGGGATGGAATGGTGACAAATGGGATGGAAAGCAGCACATGTGAATAAACTATATAATACCCTATTTGTTTCCCCAACTTGGCTGCTTGCTCTGTTATTTTTCAGAAGCTGGCGGCGTGGAAGCAGCCAGAGCACAAACCCATTCCCACCTCTGAGTCCTGCAGGAGATGGGAAGGGATTTCTGCTGGATCTGCTGTCCCCAGGAAAGCACCAAGAGTCTGGGTGGGGATGCAGAGAAAGCCTTCAGCAGCCAGCACTGAGAAATGAAACCCTGGCCTGCCTTCTGAGTAGATTTGCGAGGAGGGTTTATTAACAATAATAAAATTGCAACCTGGGAGGAGAGGAACAAAGCAGAAAGCTGCAAGCAGAGAGCTCCCTCTGAGCTGCTCCTGGCTGCTGCCCGGCTGCAGCCTGGGCTCTGCTGGCACTGAAACACAGCCAGACTCCTGGGGTCTGCCACAGGGCATGAAAATCCCCCCTCTAAGGGCTGCTTCAAACTCTTAGCACATGCTGGCATCAGGTGAAGATGTAAGATTTGAAAAATCCTTTCTAAAGAAGAGGTAACAAAGTAAAAAAAACAAAACCCAGCTCCCCAAGCCTGCATTTCACACACACAAATAATAAAAATAAAAATTAAAAAAATAACAGTTACTTTGTTACACAAATCTTGTTTGTGATACTTGCAAAAAAAGGACAAAGCATCCAAACACTGCTCAATGAGGAGAGCAAGGTTCTGCCAGAGCTCTGATCCTGCCCTGCTCTGCCACCTCCTCTCTTCCTTGCCTCTTGGCCAAGGCACCACCACAGGTTTTGTTCAGCATTTGCCATTCAGTTGCTTCAGCTCTGAAATGAGACAACAAATATTTGCCTCCCTCCTACAGCCGAGGGAAGGTTTAATTCTCTGCTGCCCACCCAGGGACTGCTGAGCACCAGTGGCACCTCTGGGAGCAGCCAAACCCTGCCTGGTGCTCAGCTCAGCCAAGTGACCTTTGAAAGGTTGCTCATTCCATCCACATTAACCATGAGGAAGGTGTTCAGGATCCCCAGTGCCCTGAAAGAAAACAAACCAAATAATTAGTTTACTGCAATATATAGACATAAAGAAGTCAGGCATGTGTTGCCCTGAGTGCTGCATGGCCTGGAAAGTTTTTTGTTTTTTAATTTTCTCTCTTTCTTTCATAGAGTTTTGTTGGTATTTTTTAATTTAGAAAAACATCAAGGAGTTAAACACCATCTGTTTCCCTGTTCCCCATCTCCCTGCAACTTCAGGCCTGGCTGCCATGGGGTTTTGGGGTCCCTGAGGGCCCAGCAGATTTCACAGTGTGCCCTTGCCCACCCCACAAGCAATTCTTGGTCCTGCTGGCAGAAATGCCACCTGTCCAATGCAGAGACATGAGTCACATCAGAATTATTATAAGTCACATTCTACCTCGCTGTTAATTTTTTCTCTTCCATTTTTCCTCTGAGTACTCATGGCACACCAGCTCTCCACTGCTGGAGCAGGGGAAGTCTGCAGCAGTTTCTCTCAAAGGCTGTGGGTGAAGAGATGCTCACTGGGAGTTTGTTTGACAGGACTTAACAAAGAGACTCATTACAGCTCCTGGAGGAATTTTCTGCCCTCAAGTTTTGGGGAAAGGGGGAGGACAGGATGGCCACAGAGCATCCTAACTGGTTCTGCAGGTACAACTAAAAAAAAAAAAAATTAGGTTGAGAAGAAAATTAAGCCTTTTTTTTTTTTTTTTTCCCCAAAAGGAGGGTTATAAATAATGCTCTTTGAATTCCAAGATGAAAAGTAACTGAGCACAAGAAGCAGGATTCTTCCATCAAGCTGATTCTTTCAGGAAAGGAAGCAGGGAACATTCATCCTCTCTGCACCAGATGCACTGAATCCTTCATCTCTAAGGAAAATGTGGCTACATTTTCACTTTGCTAGAAAAATATTAAGGTGAAAATACCCTCAATATCCCCAACAGTCCTCAGCAAAAAAACCACGAGCCAACACAGAAGAGAAAATCTGACAGGTGCTGCACACCACCAGGAACCCACAGACTCCTGCCCTCCTGGAACTACTTAACATTAAAGTCCATCACCATGGCTTTCATTCCCTGAGTAATTAAATTGGGATTTAAGACTCAAATATCCAAAAAGCTATTTCACAGATGATTTGAAACCACATTTCAACACAAACATTCACAGATCCTTTGTGTTTAGCATGCCACAGGGTAAGAGACACAAAATCCAGAGTGCCACATTAATACACATTTAATATCCCCATTACTGAGTCTCAGGTCAGACTGAAGGGTTAAAATGTCTGCAATTAGAGACATCACTGCTCTGCCTTACAGACTTCCAGCATTACATTACTCCATACAGAATATTAATGCTGCCTAAGAGCAGACATCACTTCCATTGCCTTTTGCTATTGTAGTCCATAAGTATCTCTGTGAGCATTAGATGTGCCATGATGTTCAACACAGCCTGTGGTTTTCTGGAAGAAGGCTGCATTTTAGTTTGTTACTACATATAGGAAGTTTTCCATGTTGCTGTTGTAGAAATACTCCTCAGAGGGGCTTGCCTTTTGTGGGAGCAAAACCAAATTATTTACAAACCCTGGCACAGCTTTATGTAGAATTCCACTAACCTGTTGCCCATGAATTTACAGACAACCTCAGAGAATCAGGGTAATAAAGGACTTTGCAGCAGCAGCCATGAATCTAAGTGACAAATGATCCTTAATCAAGTGAAAATCTATTCAAACAGAAGAGAAAGTGCCTCAAACCTTGCTAATTATCTCTGTGGGATTAATAATCAACTCTAATTTAATAATTGGCTTAATATTTCCTTTTTGAAATGTCAATAATTAACCTACATTCACTTTAAAAATATTATTTCCAAGCATTTTACAGAATTAACTCACAGTTAACAAAAACAAAGTCTGATAAACTGTCACCAAGAGGGGGGAAAAAAAGCAGAAATGGTAATCCTTGGGCAGCTCCCAATCTTTTCCCTGGGTCAGCTAATGCAGTAAGGGGTGAAAAGCTTTCTAAATATTTATATGTACCAATGTGTGGAGATCAGAGAAAAGCAGGGGGTTTCCAGGGAAAATCATCAGGATTCATGTCAGAAAAGGGACAGCCCTTCTGCACTGCTGCCTGGGCAGTTTAAATAAATCTGTGGCTGAACCACTCTGCTCCAGCCTTCTCCTTTCTTCCAAAGGGGCTAAAAGACAGGCAAGATGTAGAAAGCCATCTGAGAAATCATGTGAAAGTCCTTGGCTTGAGGCAAGAGCTGAGGAGAGGCACCAGGGACAAAGATCTGCAGCAGCCAGGAGCTGCCCCAGTGCAGAGCTGGGCTCCCTGGAGATTCTCTGGCTGTGCCTGAAGGTTCTGGTTCTTCTGGGTTCTGTGAAGAAGGTTCTGAAGGGCTTTTGAGCTGTAGCTTTTTTCATCTGCTGATTTTTATCAGAAAACCACTTTGCCTGGAAGCAAACTACGATGGAGAACTTCAGGGTGTCCTTTCTGGTGTCACAGGCTGATTTTCATGGGGATGAGAGATGGGGTTTTCCTTCATAAAAATAATAATCCTCTCACCTGGGATGCCATGAAGGGCTTTGGCTTCACAGAACCCTGAAAATTCTTTTCATTCCTCTGGCACAGAAAGCTCCTGGGAGGCTGCAAGCTGAATTCAGAGCTTCTTGTGGAGCCAAAGTGGGGCAGAAAGTGTGTGGGGTTGGGGCTTAAGTTGCAATAAATGTGTCTATCTCATAAGCTGAGGTGAAAATAAAATGCTGAAACATCACTGAAATCTTTGAGCAAACCCACCTCTAGGACTGAATTATTCTCTTCACTTTTGCAAAATCAGAGCAAAATTTTGATTTCACATGAGGTGGGAACTTTTCTCCCTGGCTTGTTTCAAGGATGTTGTACCTCTAAATTTTAAAGCCTAAATTTAGCACACCCTGCAAAATTAAAATGTTCTGGGTAGAGAAAGTTTGCCCATCTGTTCCCTAGTACCATGATGGAATCTGCTGGCAAGGCAGGAGTCAGCTACCAAGGATGTTATAAACAGATTAAAATGTAAAACAAACAAACAAAACAAAAAAACCCAAATAAATCCCCCCCCAAAAAAACAAAAACACATGAAAATTTCAAACCAAACCCACAAAAAACACCAAACAAAAAGAAAAAAACAAACAAACCAAACAAAACACAACCAAAAAACCCAAACACCAGTCTCCTTGCCTTTCAGGTTCAAAAGGTGCCTATAAATCCCATCTGCTTGTCCAGACCCTTCACTGAAGAACATACAAGAGCTGTTCTTGGAAGGAAGCAGAGAAAGAGCTGTTATACCTTCTGACTTATTGCCTGACTTGCAGAAGAAGCAACCCTGAGCTGTGAAATCAAATCCCCTTGGTCTGGGGGCAGATTCCCCAGTTTGAAACCCACTCCCTGAGCAGCCACCACTCCATCTGCTCCTCCAAAGCTCTCCCCTTCCAGCAGGACACCAGGGACATGCTATTACAGTCAGATTTCCCATTTTTCCTTTTTTTTTTTTTTCAGAAGGTTTGCATTCTTACAGTATTAAAGTTCTCTTTCCCTTCTATTTAAGGAGCTCTCCCAGCATGGGGAGCATGACCTGTAACTTCTCACTCAGCTGCTCTTTTTAACTCCCCAGCCCAAACCACTAATTCTGGGCTTATTTTCCTTGCTGTGACTCATGAGCATTTCACAGGTCATTTCCCACTCTTCTTTACAAGAGAAAAAGAGCAGAGGACAAATCCATTGCCCAAGTTAATAGAAGAGCCCTTGGACAAATGCAAAAATTTCCTCTCTGACTGTTCATCAGATATTTAAACTCTCCTTCCAGTTGAGGTCCCTGTGCCATGGAGTGCTCCCTATGACTGAACACATCCAATATTTCAGGATTCCTCATGAAACTACAGTTGCTTTTTCATATTTTTTTTTCCTCTTTATGTCAATTTTCCTCTTCACATGCATTTGCAGTCTCTGAAGGGAACAGGGGTGGAGAGGAAAGGTGAAAATGTTTTTTTAGCCCCATAGAAATCAATAAAAGCAGTGATTCTGAAGGCAGAGTGTTCCCTACTGCACTGCCTGCCCTTGAAATATTGATACTGTTGTGGGAGATCTTTTTTCCTTCCTCCTGCTTTTTGGAAATACAGACAATATAAATGTTCCCATTAGCAAGAAATATGTCACATCAAAATTAATGGCATTCACCAGTAACAATGCTACTCTCTGGCTGTCAGGTTAACTCAATTTTAGGTTAGCAGAGCAATTTTGCCATCCAAAGCTTATTCAGAGGCAGAGATGAATTAAGCTGTACGCCCAGAAGCGTGCCCCAGAGCTGAGGCATTACCTGGGAGCCTTTCTCTTGCACAAGACCCTTTTCTGCCAGTGCTGGGCAAGATTCTGATCCCAGGAAGGGCTCAGCAAACCTGCAGGAGCTCACATCCCCAGGGCAAATCTGGAGAAATGGGGATGAAGATTACTTCACCTTTTCACTGGCTAGAAGAGATCAGAACTTGCTCCGTATATGTTTGATCATGTCATCTTGCTTTTCCTAGTTCTATGCCTTAAAAGGAGACCAGTAACTTCAAAATAGCCTTTGAGCCCAGTACAAAACACTACTGAAATATTCAACAGCAAGTAAAATACTTGTTAGGACATCTCAGATAAGAGATTTTTTTTTCTCTCTCTCTCTCTCGCCTTTCTTTTTTAAAAAGCACTATCAAAAGATAAAGATGTGCTAGCAGTTTGACTAAGCTGAAGCAAGGCTGGAGTGCAGGTATCTGCTACAAACTCTAAGAATGACATTAAAGCTTTATTATAAAAAGAGGGTTCTGGCCAGACCAGTGCTACAGAAGTGACTACATCATTTAATACGAGCAGCCTGTGTTTCCCTGACTAGCAGTGGACAAAGGGAATATGAAATCAGGTTGCAAGCTGAAATGCCCATAGTGATGCTGGCATAAATCTCTCTGAGTACAACAGTAAGAACATGACTCTGTTCATTTGTGCTTATGGCCAAATTAGTCATGCCAAAAGCCCCTGTAATACAAAGATTGACATTAATGACCATAAAACACAACTACCTATGTTCCAAACACTTTAAACCTTTCCTAAAGCACCCAGTGATATTTCATGAAGAGCCTGGTCACTTACCTCCTGTTGATATGATTAAATAAACACTTCTGGAAATTATACTGGGTGCCTACACACTTTTAAAAATAACTTTGCTAGAGCTGACTACGTGGAGAACTTGATCAATTCAATCACTTCTAATTCAATCTAGATCTCCTCCCAGAATAGATTTCTCCTCACCAGGGCTATCCTGGCTTAAACACCACAGTTCAAATTCAAATTCAGCCCAGTTTAACATAAAAAAAAATAAAAACACACCTGTGCTTAGGAAAGAAGTTGTCTCTTCTAGCTCCAGCTCCTCTTGTCTGGCTGTGCTGGGAGTTCTTGATGATTTCTCTTAAATCTCAGTTAGCAGCTTTAGGTCTGCATCTTTGACTCATGGCAAGTAAAGGTATTTTCTCAGCCTGCCTCCTGTTGAGCAGTGCTGGTTTCCACTGCCCTGCCAAGCAGGATTCACAGGTCAAGAACCCCCATTAAAAGCTCAGAAGAGAGGCAGCCTGCCAGAGAGCTCTGGTTCAGAATTACACTGCCTTTCTCTTCCTTCCCTTTGGCTGAGGATATGAGAGTTCTGGCTGGTGTTAAATCAGTACTTTGAATGATTTCTGTGATATATTTTGCATTTCAAGGATTTTTTTTAAATTTCCTCCCGTGGGAAAGAGCTTGGTTAGCTTTTTGTTGGAACTTCAGAGCAATTCCTTCTCTGCCAGAGAGCTGGAGCTGGGCAGCAGCTCCCTGGGGACCCAGCATTGCTCCAGGTTCAGAGTGGGACCAAAGCACTCAGCCCACACTCCCAGCAAGCCATGCAACTTTTCCACTTGGTTTCTTCCATTCCCTGTCCCCCACAGGAAAGCGAAGGAGTCCCCAGCTTCCCAACTGCATCTCTCATTTTACACTGAGACGACAGTTCCAGTTCAGGGAACTGCCCCTCGAAGCCCACCGAGATACCCAGGAGGTGGCTAAACATTTTTCACTGTCGTGTTACAAGCTGGAATGAGCTGGTGAAGCAGCTGTACTTACTGCTCCTGGTCCTGGCCCAGCTCCCCAGGTGGGTCACTAAGCAGGAACTCTCCCCAGCAGCTTCCACAGGGCCCCTTTTGCCACTTTTCAAAATTAACTCCAAGTATTTTCATATGAAATGTTGGCAAGCAGACAATTAATGCTTGTTTGGGCCCTGTGGAAGTCCTCGAATTTCAAAACAAAAATCAGAGTTAGATTTACAGGAGAAAACACTGTCTCAAGTACATCTTTTCAAAGCTTTTGAATCCCTTAGCTTTGAGAGGGAGCAGCAAGCTGTCAGGTGGGTCCCAGTTCCACTCCTTTCTGAAGGACTCCACTTCTCTAGTTAAATATCAGTATAAGAAACCCATACATCTCCCTGAGTTTAATACAGCTTCTATTTCAACTAAAGCCTGGGTGCATTCTCTGACTGTGGTGACCATTTCAAACCTTTCTCCACCTCCTGCAGCTCCTGGGTTTTGTGGTCCATCACTTGGAGTCTGGATCCAGCTGCTGGCTGAGGGCTTCCCACCAACACCAAGAGCTGGTGGCTTCCACCCCAGCTGAAGCAGCATTAGAAACCCAGGTCTCAGTTCAGCTTTTCAGAAGGCAGTAGCTGGCAGCATCAGTCCAGAAAGCTGCAAAATGCTTTACACTTCCCAGCACAGAGAAGTGGAATAGTTGGATAGTACTTCTTTATCCTGAATTCTACCTTTTTACTGCTCAAAACCTCCCTTCCCTTCACCATCCCTTTGTCACATCAGTGTCCAGCCTGCCTGCACTCTGCACCAGGGCTGCTCTCCTTAGTTCATGCACACAACAGAAATACCCTGGCTGTCATGGTGGTTGTTGGTTTGGGTTTTGTTGTGGGTTTTTTGTGGTTTTGTTTTTTTTTTTTTTTTTACACGGCACAGTCCCACTTGCTTCCACTGGGACTACCCTTCTCAACGCTTTATTCTAGCTGTTAAAAAAAAATAAAAAATAAATAAAATACTTTTTGTAATTCAGAGCTGCAGAAAGACAACATCCTAAGGGCAGCACAGTCTAGACAGACAGCAAACAAAGGTTGAGCAGACCATTCTTCTCTCCTGGCTGTGTTTAAGGATCCAAACATTCTCAGCTCCTACTTTTTCACCAAAATCCCTTTCACCTCAGTTTTGTACCCCTTCAGCTCCACTTCTGGAAGTTTTTCCATATCTGTTCCCATCTCAGAGTGATGCTGGGGTGGTTCTGGAAAAATTTTGAATGCCAACGTTTGAAGAAAAGATCTGTGGCCAATCTAAGGGGCAGCAGGGCTGAACCTCCCCGACAGCCCCAGGGGTACAACCCCTGCCAGGTGTACCTGGAGCTGGAGTGAGGCAGCTACAGCCCAACAGCAACACAGCCCTCACCTGGGGGCACCCAGAGCTTGATACAAATGTAGGGCTTTGGGGTTTTTTAATTATTTTAGGATGCTTATCTAAAAAGAGGCAAACAGAAAAAACCAAAAGAAAAACAACCCCCGAAAAACCAAGAAGACATTTGTTACCCCAGGCTGAGGAAGTTGACAGAGGTGGTTATGCTTCTATAACTATATCAGCTGCAATTTACGTTTTAAGGCTCTACCAAAAATATTTTCTGAGCAAAGAAAAGGGATTTTAGTGCAGGACATAAACTGCTGAAATACAGCAGCCATTACAGGAATGGAAGGAGGACTACAAATGCCTACATAAATTGCTAAGTCCATTTCTCTGCAAGATACACAAGCTGGTGAAATAAACCCCTGTATTACTGTAATGGGAGAGTGTACAAGTGCCTGGATAGATCCCTCCCTCTGTAGGAAACATCCTGGATGTATAGAAATGTCTCTTCTATTTCCCAAAGCACAAACAATGATTTGCTGTCTAGTTCCAAACAACACATCCTCACAGTGCAAACCACTGGGGAAGGCTCTGCTGTTAATTCAGCAGCAGTATTTTTATTTTTGTACCAAGAAGCAGGCAGGACACACTTCAGGAAGGATCAGCAGCATCTTCCAGGTGACAAACCCAGAGATGAAGGAGCAGCTTCTCTCTGGTGGCTTCAGCCCATGCAACTGCTGTCATTATGCTGGGCAACAAAATGAAAAAGTTCACCTCTGATGTGCCCCATCAGAAAACTTCCATGGTTAACACACTGCCCCTTCCTTGGTTTGATTTTCTCTTAGATGATTTTCTTTTTCTGAACACCACCACGACACTGCAAGTCCCCTCCTGGGCCCCCCAAGGGGCAAAGGGAACCAACTGCTCCAGTAACACATACAGATGAATAATGAAATAAAGATGAAAAGCTTGAGCTGAGATCAGAAAGGTTTGTTCCAAACCTGGACCCCAATCACAGGAAAGGGAAAATTTGACTTACCATGGTCTGGGCTACACAGCAGGACCTGGGAAACAACAAAGTTAGGGCTCTAAAGTCTTCACATCTTGCAGGATCTCGTTCAGCTTGGTTGCCACCAGGTCCTTCAGGTGTTGGGGAGAATGAAGCTTGTTTCTTTTTCCATCCGGGTTAATTTATCCTGCAAAGATGTCAGGAGTATTTCCACACAATGTATTCAGACTGGAACACCCAGAAATGTCCGTGTCCATTTTCTGTCTCTTAAGAGAACCAGAAAACTCCAAACTCTTCTATTTGAATACAATATTTTTTATTTTAAATGCTATTCTCTGTCTCCCCCCAGATGCATGCTGTTCTACACAGAGGATATTGTTATCTCTAAATACTGTCTATCCAAATTTCCCTGCATTTCTCAGCAGTAAGGAACACACTTATTTGTAGGCAGTGGTAAGGAGGAGTTGGCTTGATGTGTGAGCAGTCCTCTGCAGCAGTGCTGGCTGGGCACAGGGCAGGATTCACTCCCCCTGCTCCTGATCTGCCCCTTCTCAGCCCCCAGAGCACATGGCCCAGAGGATGAGACCTGGCCTGGCCTGAAGGCAAGCAAGAAAGAATGAAGCTCTTTAGTGCCTCATTCAGGGAGGAAGTAACTACAGGGTCCTTAAAATAATAAAACAAAATGAAATAAAATATAAAAAAGATAAAATAAAATAAAAACAAAATAAAATAAAATAAAATAAAATAAAATAAAATAAAATAAAATAAAATAAAATAAAATAGTTTATATATACATATATATATATATAATCAATGTTGCTGCTGTTCAGGATGTTGCAGTGATTCAGACCTGGCTGAAAGCAGAGGAAACTTCAGCTGGAGCAGCCTGGTGGGCAGGAGGGGCTGTCAGGTCTCTCCATCAGTCTGCAGCAGGTCCTGGAGCTGCCCCAGGGCTGGGCTCCCCAGCAGCTGCCCTGCTGCCCGGAGGTGGAAAGATGCACCTGGAGGGAGCACTGCCTGGCCTGGGCCTTACTGTCCTCTCACTTGATCTTACTTCATCCTGAGGGACCCAAAATATTTCATTTAAGTAATTCTGGAATATCTATACGTTGTTTGGGCTCTATCTAAAGCCATTGTATCCATTTTTCTAATTTTTTGAGCCTCATCCAAGTTCACAAACCAAAGCTGTTTCACAACAAAACTCCCCAAATTCACCTAACACGGTGAAACTTCAGAAAAATTGACAAAAACAAACAAACAAAAAAACCACAACCAAAAATAAACAAGCAAAAAAACCCCAAACATTAAAGTGGTTGGAAACATTTTTACTCTAACAAAGTGACATTTTCATCCCCAGAAGTGCTTTCTGTAGCCCTCCCCAGTGCTGTGTCAGAGCCCCCATCAGAGGGTTACCTCAGCTCTTCAGGGGGTCTGATTTCTCCACTGCAAACCATCCATTATTCAGCTCAGCTCAGGACATAATCAGAAAAATGAAAAAAAAAAAAAAATCTCTGAAATTCAAACTCTTTTCTTTTCAGACCTTGGGAAATTTGATGAGAGTCATTTAAAAGGTTACCCAGAGAAGCCAGTGATAATCCATCCTGGGCACCACCCAAGGAGACAATTAGAGCAGGGAAGAGAACTTCCCAGCCTCCTGGCCAATAACAACTTGCAAAGCACAGGGGCACACTATTTCTCCTTTGCTATATTTTTCAGTCAGTGTTTTATTGATTTTTTTTTTTCCCCCCCTCACAATATCTTTTATTTATCATTTTTAATCATGTTCTAGTGACCTCCACAGCTTGTAATTGAAGGACCAGCACAAATATGAATCAAGAACAAGAAAAAAAGTAATAAATGAAGACAGGAGAGGGGAAAAAAATCTATATTCAGAAGCATGAGTGCTTGAAATTATTCAGAATATTTTCAAGTGCCTTCTCTTAGAGGACTCCAGGACTACATGGGGAGATCTTTTTACATTATGAAGACACCAAGAGACACCACACAGATCCGTGGGTTTGATTTAAACCACCACCCCACTGCCTGTTCAGAAGGGTCAAATAACCACCAGTAAATCCGAGTATAACTCACCACCTTTTCTTATTTTGCCCCTGAAGTAATGGCACTGATTTGCTCCTCCTCTGAAAGAGAATTCCCCCAGGATCCCAGTGGTACCAGCACAGCTCTTGCACTTGACCTCAAGAACTCACTTCTGAGGTGAGGGCAGAAGAGGGTGACTGATGCTCTGCTGGGGGACAAAAAATGGGCAGGAAGAGAGAAAAAAAAAGAAAAGAGTGAACAGAGTGGGGAGTTCAGGTAGATACAGGCAAGCCCAAACTCTACAGGCATTCATCTCCCAGACAAAAGCTGAACTAGCAGGGGAAGAAAACAGCAAACAGGTTTCTGAAGAGATCTAATTCTGAAAACAGAGTCCTGGGACCTCTTGTCTTGCTGTCAGCCCAAGCCCTCTGCTGAGCCCATCAGCTCCAGCACAGCTCTTGGATGTCCCCTGAGAGGTTCCTCCTGCTCAGCTCCTGCCTGGATGTGCCCCTGAGGTCCCCTCCAAACACAAACACAACCTGGAGGGGATAAAGGACTTTGTTCAGAAAATTTTCCAACACCAGCAACTGCCTTTCCAAGGCTTCTCCCTCCCCACCTCCACACTCTGCCATTCCCACTCAGCACCCACCAGTGTCCTGGGGTGGGGTGGCTGGAGCCAGGGACCCCAGAGGTGTGCTGACACCTGGAGAGATGCACAGGCAGGCAACATCCCCAGGAATGGGGACCTGGAAAACAAGCCTGAGCACACTGCATTGGGAACCCAGTCCTTGGGAATTCATTACACCTTTGGAATGAGGAAAAGCACCACAAATAAGGCTCTTTAGCAATAATAATAAAAAATAATAAAGAAACAATAATTTAAAAAAAAATTTAAAAAATGTAAATACACCACCAAAACCAACCCAGAAATGTTCATAGAATCATTTTGGTTGGAAAAGATCTTTCAGATCATCCTTTAAGTCAGCCTCTAACCCAGCACTGCCAAGCCCATCCTCAGCAACACCAGATAAATATATGTTTGTGCTAGCCAGGGAAGATTCAAGAGGTTTTCACTGAGATTAGCTTTAGAAGCTGATAAAAACAACATAAAGGGTGCTAGGAAATAAAGACTTATCCCTGTCAAGGTCATGTTGGCCTCAGCCTAGCAGAGCACTTAAGCACACATATAATTTTCAGCACAAAATTTCACTATACTAGTATTAAAGCAGCTTATAAGATCAAGGCTAAAATACCTCCACCTTTTCTTACAAAGCTGCAATAGTACAAGGAAGCCCATAAAAGCAGTTTACTAATAAAACATCTCCCTGAAGAGCTGATCTTGTCGCTTTTCATTCTGAAGAGTAAATATATTTACCAAAGTAGTCAACAATTAGCCACAGCCAGAACAAAAACTTGAGCCACATCATAGCACAAAGGGAAAAAGTCCTCGTGGCAAGCAGCTGCCTCTCAACACTGCAGCAATGCTACTGCTTGCAATTACCCTGTTCCACATCCCCAAACCTGATTCTGAGTGGGGAAGTTTGGTTTATCTCAGCACTGGCTTAACTCAGGTCATCCAGGATGAGCTTGTCCCACACCCCTGGGACCACGGGCAAAGCAAAGGCAGAGGAGTGAGACCAGCAAGACAGAGGCAAGTACAACACCTGCACCACGTCTGCTTCAACATTTGCAGTTATTTAGGAAGGAAAGTCAGCCCAGCTAAAATCAGGGTGATAGCTGAGTCTATCACATGGAGTTACTGAAGGAAGGACAACCAGAAGAGATTCCTGCCTCAGGAAACCTCTCCCAGAAGATAATCAGCTCCCCAGAGCCCCAGGCAGAAGCTGCACTGCTGCTTCTCAGCCCCCCTGCACCCTCCCTGACTGCTGCACCAGAGGATGTGCTCTCAGCAGCCACTTTGGGCAGGAAACTCATCTTGTAGAAACTGTAAGAACAAGATTAGAAGTGCCAGCCCATTGTCATGGGCATTTGTTTTTTGTTGTTTGGTTTTTTCCCCCCTCAATTTGCCTTTTGTAGTTGGTTTTGCAATACTCTCTTGTCATGCAGGCATATGCATCCTGTTAGAGTTTTCAAATCCAATACCTAAAACCCTCATTTTCCATGTGGCAAGTGAATGACTGCCTGGCTTCTCTTCCAAGAGGGCAGAAATATCTGGGAGGGGAAGATTCTTGCCAATTTGGACAGTGCTGCTCCCACCAGGAAGGAAAAAACAGGTAATTTCCCTTCTGTTAGAACAACGTGTCCTGGAAGATGCTTCAATTTTCCCACAAAATGGACCAGAAGGGAATGAAAATATAACAGGAAGACTGCTGAGGAGAGAAACTGCTCTCTGCAGAAGAATGTTAATCTGAGGTAGAGACACTGAGAACTGATCCAGGAAACAAAACAAATCAGAAAAATTAGAAAAAAGGGCGAGGTCAGTAAATGGAGATGCCTTTGGAGGCGTCTTCCAGCAGCCAAGACTTGAAGAGACAGAGGGTCCCTGGGGACATCCCTCACCCCCAGCACAGGGGCTGCAGGGTGGCTCCATGGCCACCATGTCCCCAGGGGCAGAGGGTGTCCTCTCTCCTTGGGCACACCCCTCAGGGCAGGGAGGACAACAGCCTTGCTTGTACCAGGAGCCTTGTGAGCCTCTCCAGGTGCTGCAGACATGGGCTTTATGGCTTTCTGGTTGTTTTTTGGGTTGTGGGTTTGTGGTTTTTTTTTTTTAACATGACATGAAGTGCTTTTTGAACAGATACATAACCCCCCCGAGCTCAAGTTTCCTTGTAGAAGGCCACTAAAATAAGATGTCTGAACAAACCTTTTCCACCATTAGGAAAATTCCTGGCTCCCATTCCAGGTGGCACTGCCATGGGTTGGGATCTTGCAGCACTGAGGGACCTTGCCCTGCCCTTGGGGTTGGTGCCAGGGAGATGCAGGGTGCCCACCAGAGCAAACACAGCCTGGAAGGAGACACCGAGGTAAATAGATTAAAATCCTCGTTAAGCTGTGAGTCAGGACAACAAATCAAACCGTTTAAACAAATATTTCTGCTGGGAAGGAAAAAGAACAGCAGCATCCGAGGTTGGGGATCCACCCCTGGATATCTGCTTACACTTTAACTAGAAAAAACTTGTAGTCACCCATCAAATTTCTGGAGGCAGAGAGAGGAGGAGGAAAGGTTCCTGCAGCTAAATGGCAGGCAGGTGCCCTGGGAACACTGCTCTGTTTGTGGGGCTGAGCTGGGGGGAGAAGGGTCCCCAGGGAACCCCTGTCCCCTGCTGGGCTGGACACGCTGGTTCCTTGGGCCAGACCCAGCTTTGCATAATGCACCAGAAGAAATGTATCCCAGAGGTGAAATGAGAGAGGCTCTTTTTGTCTGAGACAGCAGAAGCTCCTGCTAATCACACCTCAGCTGGAGATGATGCTCTGCATGTGTTACAGAAAGCAGAGGCAGCCTGGGCTTTGTGTGGTTGGAAATTATTTCCCTGAAAGCAATACATTTAAAAAAAAAACAGAAAGAAAAAAGAAAAAAAAAAAAAAGAAAAAAAAATAGAAAAAACAAACAAACAAAAAACCCACCCAAATCATATCAAAGAGCTATGCACAGAACAATACAAGAAAAGCAGGGTTAGCTCAAGAAAAACCAGCAGCACTACTGCAATGCACCCTGCTGGAAAAAAAGAAGAAATCCTGGGAAATGGTGAGAAATGCTGGAGTGAACAAGGAAGATGATCCAGGTGAAAAACAGGAGCAAGGCTGCACCCTGAGCAGCACCCAGCACGTTAAGAGCCCACCTGTGCCTGGAGTGAGAAATTCATGGAGAGTTCATATAAAAATTCCTAGAAGCACATACACTCCTTCAACAGCACACGGGGAGATGTGGAATCTGATCAAACTTTTGATTTGTGCTGAAAAATAGAAAACAGATGGGAATATATGAAATAGTTTCCTACCTAGTATGCAGATCTCAATGCTGATTGAGTGAGGTTCATCTTGGCCTTGGCTTCCAGCCTGGCCAGGGTCCAGGAAAATGTAGGGAAAGCTGCATTATAGTTGTAACCTCACAAAAATAATTTAAAAAAAGGTAATCAATACTTCTAGAGAATGTAAAAAGAAAAAAAATCTAAGCTCAGTATAAAGAAAAAGAACCTGAGCTACCCACAGCTTCATTGAAAAGAAAACCATGTGCACACATTGATTGTGAGCATCAGGTAGCATGTTGTGTTGCTGTTCTCACTTTACAACCACATATTGGTCTTGTCAGGCTTAGAAAGCAGCAAAAAAGAAGAGTGGAATAAAATTGTAGCAGTCAAACAGAACAAGGGAGCGACCAAGGAGAAAAAAACCCCAAACCTCTGAAGCCATAGGGTGATCCCCAGCAGTGAGGGACACGGGGAGCTGGATCTAACAGGCAGATTTGCATTGCTCCCAGGAGGTGGAGAAGGCAGGGAAGGACCAAGGGCAGAGCCAGGGGAAGCTGGAGGAGATGGAGATGGAGCCCAGTGCTGAAAGAAACAGGGAAAGGTTTTGGAGATATTTCTCTAAAAGAGCAGCCCACGTCCTAGGAGCTTCAGCAAAGGGATAGCAGAAAGGGCAGAGGAAACTGTTTCACACACTAAAGGGGCTTTTGGTTGAATTTGGCTAAATTAAGGAGTGCAAAAAGACCGTGTGATCTGAATATGAGTTAATCATCTCATTTGGTCTCCAGAAGACACTTGTCCCCATCAGAAGAAGTGAACTTCTCCACTGACTGGGAGTGCACCATCCAGACTCTCACAGCCTGGGGGTGGTCTTTAATTATGCTGATTATCAGAAAACTGCTTTAAACAGTGCATTTTGAAGGCACGAACGTCTTTCTGGGAACATAAAATAAACATGAACATTTTCCAGGCCTTTGTCTCTGGCAGGGAGGTGCTGCAGACCACTGGGAACCAAAGCCTCAAAGCCAAACGTTCAGATGATCAAACACTGCATGGCAAGCAGACTGTTTCACAAAAGAGATTACCACAACGTGTCCAGCATCCTGAAAATATTCAGATTATATTCCTATTATCCTCCTGCTGCTCGAGCTGGCAGCCTGCACAGCTGCCTGCCACAGGGCTGCTTCTCCATCTTATTTTTAATTTAAATGACCAGAGCTTCCTACAGGTGCAAAAATTCCAACTAGAAGTCAGCTTGCTGGACTGAAGCCAGAGCACACCCCTCGCCCAGCTGGAGGGGTCGTGTGGTGGTTTTTTTTTTCTGTATTTCTGCGTCTGGCAGGAGATCTTCATCATTTCCTTCAAAAGTGGAGACTCCTGGGGAAGAAGAGGTCGAGAAGATGGGAGTCACTTACTGCTGGCACTCGAGAGTAGTTGAGCCCCAGGGCAGGCTGGGGTTTTATTCATCACAAAGAGCTTCAGGCTGCCAAGTGCTGGCACTCCAGGACACCCCTGGTACCTTCTTAACAGAAGCCTTTGGTTTCAAAGAGGAGCTGCTAAAGCTCTGGAGGATCACAAGGTGGTTCTGTGGGGTGCTGAGGATCCAACAGCTTGCTGGATTTGCAAGAGCAGCAAAGTAGCTGAGCAGCAAGTAGATCAGATCAGGCCTCCTGTGAAATGCCCCCAGACAGAAGTTATTAGGATCAAAGTAGGAATTTTGTGCTCACTTGCAGCAGAGTCACCTCTAGATGTCTTTGCCCTGGAAGGCTCCAGAAAGTCATGTGGCAGAGGGTGAGCAGACTGACACTGCTGATGTAAAAGGGGATGATGAGCATGACTGAAGCCATGGAACAGCCATTAGTGAATGATAGCCATGACAATAGGGGAGTAATTAGTTATTAACAACAAGGAAGAAAGAAAATTTCCACAGTCTAAGGTGCCACCCAATATTAAAAGCCATCCCAGACATCATCCCATTAACAAATTATCCCACTTTCCCCCTGGAATGATTTGGATTTCAAAAACCCTGTGCTGTGTATCCCAAATCTTAGTTGTATCTCTAGGTGACATTAACGAGTTTAAAACTGAAGAGAAAAGCAGAGATAGCTGTAGTCAGGGCCATGGAGCAGTCCAGCAGAGGTTGGGTGCTGCAGACTCAGCCCGGCACCTTGCAGTATCCAGTGCCCATTCCTTCTCCAGAACCAGCAGCTTTGAAGGGACAGCTGAATAAATGGCAAAGAAATGGCTTGTAACATATGAATAAATGCAAGAAATTCCCAGAAACTCCACCAATAATAAAGGGCTGAGTCTCCTGAGTAAATTACCCATTGATCATTATGGCAAATAATTATTTTGCCAAATTTTGGAATTTCCATTCTGTCTGGAAAAAAATAAGTATCTTTTTTTTTTTTTTCCTGAAATACCCATGATAACCATATCAGATTTGCCTGGTTTTCACTTACTATAAAGAGTTGGTGACTGGACCTGCTTATTTGCTCTTTAATAAATAGCATTTCTAGCTTTCATTATTTTTCTTCTAATTACTAGATCATAGAGTGGCTCTGTTAGATACGTGGCTTCATGAAAATTATATTCAACACTTCATCAGACCAAGATAAATTCAAGTAAGCACTGATATCTACACGAGGTATAAATGCTATTTTTTTTTTCTTGAGTTAGTTTTAGCTCTATTTATGCCTGTGTAGTAAACACCAGTGAGATGAGGCACTATTTATAATTTCAAATTATAGCAGTGCATATATAGTACAAGGTTTGTGTTTGCAACAGCTGGTGGGAATGAGTGAAAATCTGGAAGGATAAGTCTGCTTTGTCCTTATACCTGAAAGCATAACAACTCCATAACCTCCAATACCAAGGCACATTAAACTCCAGAGGAAGAGAAAACAAAATATAAAATTTTAAAGTATCCACACCCACATACAGTAACTTCCTGCAAACAATGAGCCGAGCTGCTATAAAACCCATTACTGGAGTGATTTTAAACCAAAAATATGGTTCAGGAAGCCTTTTTAAGCAAGCATTTCCCAAAGTAATCCTTTATTGGCACTAGAAAAGATTGAAAGAACTAATATGGCTCTAGGACTCTGTAACTCTAAATGTATATCTATTAAGAGGACATTATAAATCATAAAAGTCTGTCACAGACAGAGACAAAGTAATGGGTTGGAAAGCAAAGATTAAATAAAGTTTAATAAAAAATTATTATGAAACAGTGATAAATGTGAATCAATACTTATTCTGTAATTCTACCATATTTCTTTGACATGAAATATCCCAAAATGTCGAAGTTACTTCCATCATTATCTGTTCTTCAGCTCAGAAAGAATTTCAGAGAGACTGCTTCAAACCAGCAGCTCTTGCAGGGGACACCACTCAATGTTACTTAGCCAATAAAGGAGCAAGTGACATGCCATCACTCACCTTGTTTGGAGATGACACAAAAGTCTCCAGGGAAATTACATTTACAGTAACCAAGAGAGCCCTGGGAGCAAAGAGGGATGGGGGCTCGGGGAATAAATCAGCCAAGGAAGGGGTGGTCTCCCCGAGGCAAGGTACCTGGTGGGTAAATGGGGTGATGTTCACTGGCAGATGTCACTCTACTGGCCACTCCCAGGGCTTGTCCTCAGCAGCTGTCACCTGCTCCTGTCTCAGGGCTGGGGTTGTATGGAAAACAGAAGAATGAAAATCCTGAAGAGCTCCCTGGCTGCCTAGAGACCTGGGGGCTCTGGGCCAGGCAGGGCTGGGCAGCACTGTCTCCAGGGGAGGGTTTTGTTGGAATGGATGGTTGTGTTTAAAGTTTAATAGAGCTGAGGCAATTGCACCTCTCTGCCCATGCAGATGAGGAAGATATCAGAACCAGCTGAGCTTCAAGATGAAATGAAAGATCCCCCCACAGACCTGAGACTGCTCTACTTCAAACGCGGGCGATGGGGACGTTTCCTGCTTGTGAGGATCTGTTCCCGACCAGTCCCACTACATCCAGGAGGAAAATGTCTTCAGTTTTCACATACAAAATGTACCAAGTGATTTGGCCAACTCACCTTCCACTTTGTCAAACATTTCCTTTATCTCCCAGCTGGCAGCAGCAGCCAGAGCCACGTCCGCTGCCAACGCCGGCGCCGCTCAAGTGGTGACCCCTTTGTTTTCAGACCTGGCTGGGATTTTTCTTCTGGGGAAAGACATGAAGGTGATAGCTGACTGCAAAACCTTGGCCTGCATCCCTGCTGTGTCTATCACAAACACAAAAAAGAGAGAGAAACTGATCTGCCAAGCAGAGAGAGCACTGGGGCTGCAGAGCACCGGCTGCCCCCTGGATAAGCCACCCTGCCACATCCCTCTCCCCAGCCTCAGCGCTGCTTTATTTTCCTTCAGCAAAGCAATTAAAGCTTCCAGAAAGTGACTAATGTTGCTTTAAGGGTTGGTTAGTCAGTCTGAGTATATATTTAGTATAATTCAGGATTTCTCTGTTCCCGACAGATTAGATAACGTGGTCAGTGAATTCGAAAAGAATAAATGCAGAAACTCATTTGCATCAGTGCTTTCAATTTGCTCAGAATGTTTTCTCATTTAATTATTAGCCCACGGTAAACTAGTTATCAATTAATTGCTAGAAAATGGAAGTGAGTGTGTGTTATTGCTCAGATCTCTAATTGGCTAGACTGATGCTTTCTTGTTAAATGCTAATTAAAGTTTTGAAACAGCCAAACATTAGTTAACTTTAAATGGCTTAACATGACACTCTGAGGTATAAACATATTTATATTACACATTATTTTTATGCCAGATTATGGGAAACCCAAAGCAAAGATGACTTTTTTTTTTTAACTAATATATATGCCAGTATTTTCATATGGTTCTGAAGTAAATGAGCAAGGAGTAGCAGAAAAATTTTTTCTGTCAGTGTTTGTATGTATTTTTAATTCTTCTTCAATACCTCCTCATTATTATATCATGAACTGGGGCTGAGCTGTGCCTCCCAACCTGACTGTGCCATTCTCACAGCATAAACCTCCCACGTGTGCTCCTGTTTACCAACTACAAATTCATTATTGACACTGCCCCCTTCTCAGTAACACATCTTTGTACTTCCAGACTTCCACAGTGTTGTTCATCTTGCTCCCTTTTCACCAGTCAGCCTTTTCTCTTTAAATACAGGAGAACTTGCTCATTGGAAGGTACCAAGTGATCTCATTGCCATGAAGAGCTGATTTATGGACAAGTTTATTGTTTCACCATGTTCATCTCAGCAGCTTTATGGAGAGAAGAACATCATGTATGGCTTCCACACACTTTGGAAACCTGAGGAGCAATTAGAAAACATTCCTGAGAGATATCAAACTAGATACTAATGGTAAATCAAGTTTATGGAATTCATTAGAAATTGAAACTGTAGGGAAGGAGACACCTGTGGCAACCCCCAATAGTTATTTTTAGGTGGCATTTCAAACCACCAATTGAGTTCAGTCACTGAAACAAGGAATGTGAGAGATGAAAGCTCAGCTTCTCCCTTAGGCATAGCATTCAGTCAAAAGGTGTAGTCAAAGGAGAAAAAAAATATCTCAGGAGGACAATACCATCATCTCAGAGCAATTTTCTGCAAAAGAGGGAAGGTGTTTGTTTAAGAAACATGAGATGCAAATATAAGCAGCTCATAGCAGTCACATGTAAAAACAGTGTAACTTTGTAATGCTTCTAATTTGGAGGAAATAAATCATTACTTTATAAACCCAGATATCAATGGAAATATAACAAACATTTGTTTTTCAGTTCAAGTGCATCTATAAACTTCATATTTAATTAGACCTTGAGTAAGAGAGTCAAAAAACAAACCAATTTATTTACAACCTGTAGGTCAAAGAGGGACAAGAAAACCTGATGAAGAGGGAGGGAGGAGTAATACAAGGCAGCATCTCTACACTACAGTTTTTCTGCAAGTGTGTTGAAATTTTAATTCAAAAATCCACACGTGTGTCCTAGTTCCAGGTGGCTTGAGCAGAGCTCCCACAGCTCTCATCAGCACTATGGGAGGAGATGTAGAAAGGCCCGAGTGGGAGGCAGTGGCAGTAAAATCCACTCAAAGCTGCCAAGTACTTCTGAAAATGAGATAGTAATTCAGAGTCCTAAAGATGGGCTTTCTGAAGACATTTCTGTCATTAGAGGTGTGCAAGTCCCATTGATTTTCAGTGGGACTTTATCTCCCTGGGCAGCTGAAAATCCCATTCCAAGTGTCGAGTAAAAAGCCAAAAATGTTTGAACTTGTGGCTGAGCTTTGCTTGCCACTGGTACTACACCTGAACAGGGCCCCGCAGCAGCCTCAGGGGCTGCAGACATTCCACTTTTTGAACTGACTGCAAAATGCTCTTTTGAAATAGAAATATATGCCATCAGATTCATCAACCTACCTACAAGAGGCTGAAGAGATGCCTGCAGCTGGTGCCCTGCAGCTGCCCCTCTGTACAGGAAAACAGCTTCACATCCAAATATTGGGGTCACTCTTCTGTGGCCGAGGAAAACCACTTGATTGTCAAGAACTTGTTGAATTTCTCTTGAAATTACTGTTTTTAAAGTTATCTGGAACTTTTTTTTTTTTTTTAGAATATCTTGATTTACCTAAGATTAGGAAATGCCACAAAGAAACATTTCTGTTCCCTGCCACAGGATTATGGCAGGAAGACACGAAGTGAGGGAAGGACACGCTCTGCTGCAAAAATATTGCATCCTAAAACATTCACTGTGTGCTCCAAGTTGGCTGCCCAAGGTCCTGCTGAAGACTCTGGGCTCCAGGAGATCCTCTGGGAAGGCAATTTCCTCTGGGTGCACAAGCCCTGCAATCTCCCTGCAGGACAGGCCAGCCCTTGCTGTCGAGCAGCCATCAATTACTGAGTCATTTGCGTCTGGAGTCACACACTGTGACTTCATTATGCCATAAACTGCACTACCACAGAATGAAAACACACTTCTTGGCCTAGAAAAAAAGGAATAAAACAAGAGAGCACAGTGGTGGCCAAGAGAAAGGAAAGTGCCAGAAAATATTGGGTCGTGTTGCACAGCACCTCCAGGAGGACCCACCCCCCCCACC
>JAAWXA010000016.1:19742118-19836947 GCA_038090715.1 Florisuga fusca | reverse complement strand
CCCCCACCCCTCCTGGAGGGGTCTCAGGATGTTGGGTACAGACTCGTGCACATTGATTTATATCCAAGACATGGGAAGTGTGGTTCTTCACCTGCTAAACCCCAGGAACCCACGTGGCAGCACTTGTTCCAGTAAAATACATTTTAGGGAAATGAAATCTGCTTGTTAGCCAAAGAATGCTTCCACCCTGCACTGCCTCTTACAGAAACACTCATTCACTTGGCCTGCTCTTCTCTCTTCACTCCCAATTCCTCTGACTCTGCTGAGGTCAGAAGAGCTGTTCCTGACATGGGCCCTTTTATGACCTCAAGTCCAGATGCCAACATACAAAATAGGTGTCTGGTTGCTGGGCATGTTCCTGGCCCCACAGTGACTGCAGTGCAGGTGTCTGCATTCCCTGCGTGTATTTCAGTAATGAGAATGTAATTGTTAGTGGGTATAAGACAGAGCATCTCATTACAGCCAACCTGTCAGCATGCCTTAGCTCCAGCCTCTCTCTACAGATTCTATTTCCCCTCTCAGGGTTATATAAACATTTCTGCTCCTCTGTTCCCAGACAAGCCTAATGCTTGCTCTCTGACAGTCCTCATGGCTCACCAGGAGGACACAGTGCCCTGAATTGCTCTTAAAACATTTAATTTCCCACCTCGGAAGTACAGCCAGAAAGTGAGAGCTGTAAGGACATGCTGCTGTTATCCCTCTGCTCTCCTGATACTCAAAGCATCAGGATGTGAGAGGAGAAGGTCCCAGGGTCCCTCACTGCCCAGAGAGGAGAGGTGGTACCCAGGAGCCCAGCCTGCAGACAGGGGTGGCACTGGGGGAACCTGACCCTCACCTCTCAGTTCTCCTGTGGATCTTTCCCCATTTGATAAGCCTCTCCCCATCTCCCCCAGGAGCCCCTGGACCCACCAGGCATCTGCCCAAGGGTAAAAAGCTGATAAACTGAAGCAGTATTTCCCTAACTCTGTGTAAAGGCATCAGCAGAGACGTGATACACAGCTGCCCCCTGGTCACAGACACACACACAAAGAAATGAATATCCACCCTGAGGTCTCAACATCCAACCTGGCACGTGTGGCACTAAAGCCACAGAGAACCTCAGAAGTTTCTCCAAGTTTCTCCAACTAAATCTCCAAGTTTCACATCTTACCTTATGCAATTTTACATCTGTAGTACCAAGGCACCAGAAGGGCTGCAGTGTAGAGGGATGTTTTCTAACACCTGTGAAATGAGAGATGTTCTAAATATTGAGGAATATGAGCCAAAGTTTTAACTCTGGTCAGGAAATGAGAATAAGCCCTCAAACCCCAGTGCAGCTTTGAAAAAACCTAACGTGACCTTGCCAGCAAGTCAGCCCACTCCATAACTCAGGCAGTCAGTGCTCAAAAACCTCACAGGTAAATGAGGACAAGCAGAAATCAGTTGCTGAGTGCAGCCCATGTGCCCTTTAAGGCCAGCGGTCACATCCAAATATCTGATTTTATTTTCTGGGGCAAGGGGACTCTGCAGCAAGGCCACTCAAACAACAGGGAGGTTCCAAAGACTCAGACCCAGGCAGCTCTGGATGTCCCAGCACTGGGACAGCAGAAGAGGTGTTCACCAACCACATTCACTCCCCCCTGCTTTTCCTGACTTGAATTTCAGTGGTTAACCTGCTGCTCCAGGGTCTGCTGCAGCCACAGAGCAGAGGGGAAAAGGCTGCTGATTGCTGGGACAGCAATTTCTTTGCTGTCTACCAGCAACACCCAAGTACTGAATCCACATCCAGCTTCAGGAGCCCTGGAGCTGGGAATGGTGAGAGGCAGAGAGCACCTGGGGAGGAAACCTCCTTCTTCCCCTGCTCTTCAAACTTCCACTTCTGGCTCCAGCCACCACCAAGCCCTGAGGCAGAGCAGCCCTTGCTCTGACCCACTCCAGGCACCTGCAGGACTTCCAGAAGTGACAGGAGCCATTCCTCACTGCCTCCCAGCTCACCCCCTCTACCAGCAGCCCAGCACACTTACTGCAAACACCAGCATTAAGCAGCAAGAGCAATCGAGACCCCTCTGAGGAGACATTGCCAAGCACCATCCAGTTTTATTAAGAGTATTGATCGTGATTTATTTGTGCCTGGGAGAGATTACAGTTCCATCCCTGCACAGTATTATGTGACCGCCGTATATACTGATTTTTTTTCAGAAATGATGGATTATATCTTCAGGAGCGATTCATTAAGAGATCCTTCCCCACGAAAAATCTCAGAGAAGCTTTTTTCGAATCCTTTAATAAAATCCAAAGAAAAGGTTTTAGCAGCTCTAGCAGCCATAAAGTCTGAATTTGCCCCCATTTTTTTATTGTTCAGGTGAACATGAACCAGAACAAGAAATAAGGCACTTTGTCCTGTTACTGCACAATTCACAGGATCCAAGGGCTGGCTCTATTAGAGTAATGGACTCCTTAGCAATTTGTACCCATTTTCCCCTGCTGTAGGTCAGCCTGGGAAGTGGCCCTGCTGCAGTTACCCAAGCTGAGGAGGGGTGAGGAGCTCACTGCTGGCCCTTCCCCAGAGCTCCCCAGCAGATGCACTCTGCTCCTCCAAAAGGAGCCATTTCCACCCTGCTGTGGAAGGCATTTGCAAAGCTCATCTTCCCAGGATGAGGAGCTGTGGAACTGAAAACCAAAGAGAGGTTTATTCATGTTATGTATTATTGATGCTGAAGGTGCTGCATCCTTCAGCAGCGCAGTCAACTTCATTCTGCCACACTCTTGACCCAAAAGGCAATTATTTGTTCCATTTTCCTCTTTCAGTTGATCTCGAAGAAACCAATCAAGCATTAAGGAGCTTGCACGCACCTTAAATGATGATATACACTCTAAATTATATTATGGACAAACTAATATAAATCCTGAACACAAAAGCACTGCTGGATTTTATATATTTGCCTCTTCAGCAGACTGGTACTGCTATCTGCACCTAGAACTGGAACTGCAGTTTTGAACAAAGCAGCTGGCTCACAGCAAGCTGGGGGCTTAGTCTTCCTCCATAAGAAAAAGCCTTGACAAAAGGGTTTGAATCAGCTTCATCCAAGCGTTTGAAATTATGAAAAGATGAAGACAGAAGAGACAATTTGCTGTCAGCTGACTAATCACCCAACAATATGACAGGAATAGGAACACTCTGAAATAATCAGAACCAGGCTGCCAATGTCAGAACAAAAGCATTTGTCCAGAGATATCTATAGCTGTGTCTGCCTCCCTCCAACTGCTCACAGCTTTTGCTGGAAATAACATTCCTCAGGAAAGCTGGATTACTCTGCTTGTGGCTTTACTGCTGTTTTCTCTTATTTAGGTGTAACTTCTGCCTTTTTTTTTTTTTTTCATTAAATAAAACAACTGAATCAAAAAGAGATCTTCCAACACTGGATCTGCCAATAGCAGTTCTGAGAGCTTTGAATGTGGCCCTGAGAAGAAGAAAGACCTTCAGACTTACAAAGTGCATGCAAATTCATATCCATCCACAGCCCTTTCAATCTCTTATCTGCAGTGCTCATTGGTTCAGCATGGAGCAAACATCACCAGTTTGAGATAAAAGAGATCAAAACTTCCATTCCTGTTGCTATTACTTCATCCCCAGTCCACTGCATCCCTGTATACATCCTACTGCCACGGTGGGAATAGCAGTGGAGGAAGCACCAAAAGTTTTCTATTTTCATGTGTCACATAAAATCTTCATTTTCCTGAGAAATAGCACAGGTATTTCTGAAAGAATTAGAAGTTTCATATGTAATAAAGTAATTTGTCACTTCCAACTTAATCATTGTCCATCTTGTGGATCATATTTAGAACTTCAGATACTGAGAAGCCCATTATAGAAGCTACAGGAGTTGATAAAAAAATCAACTTTTGTAGTAGGAAAATCATATAGCATACAAATACATGGGGCAATAGTATAGATAGTTTTGGTAGACTTTTTTTTTAAAGTTTTGTATCAAGAAATATAATAGACAGTAGAATATAGATATCAACATGTTAGCCCTCCTCAGGGAAGCAGAGTTTGGGAAGGAGTCAGCTAGCTGGTGGTTTGTCATAAAAACCTGAACACAAACCTAAAATTAGAACTGCTCCATGTCAGCCTCAGCAGGAAACCATCAATCTGTTTAATGACAAGAACTCACAACACGAAACAAACAAAAAGAATAATTCAGTGAGCTCTGGTGTAACCCCAGCAGCTCCTGCTGGAAGCATCCTGGGAAAGGTCCCACCGAGCTCCTTGGGATTCACCCTGTACCCCAGGAACCAGCCCAAACCCAGGAACTGCCCCTGCCTCACACAGTAAAACAGGAACTTACTCTGGGCCAAAGAACTTTATGAGCTACAGCTCCAAAGCCCCAGGGGGAATAACTCCTCATTCCTGTGTACCCACAGCACTGCCCAAGCTTTGCACTCCCGTGCCCAAGTGGAGGAACTGAGCCACCAACTGGGGCTCCTCCAGGAGCCATGGGGCTGATGCCATTCTTCAAATATTTGCCCTGCCTCAGGCCTTGTGTAAGCTAATTATCAGCTTGTATATACACTTGACTTTGTGCAATTAAGCTTTCTTTGAATACCTAATCTTTGTGAAAGCTCATTACCATACGGATTGCTTCTGGAGATCAGAGAGGGAATGTACAGGAAAAGTTCCATGTTGCTGTATCTCTAACTGAAATACCTCCCAGAAGGAAATTAGCAGAACACAATTTCTAGCTCAGACATAATCATCTTTCTTTGTGCCCCCAAATATATGTGTTATTCAGGGTGAAGCATCTCAGGTTGGGTTTTGTTACCCGCGGAGCAGGGCCACCCAGAACCACCCACTCAGAGAGCCCAACACAAAAGTCACCTAAGCTCTCCAGCAAGGTACTTTGTCAATACTTAAAAAAAATAAAAATATTATGGGGCATGCTGTTAAATCCCCTCCAGTTTGCACACCCTGTTATTTTGCTGGCAGAAGTGCCATTAACCCAAAGGAAGGGTCACTCCCTTGCTATCTGGGGGCTGCTGCTTTCTGCCAGCAACTTGCAGTTGCTTCCTAACTCCCAGGGAGGACTTTTAAGCCTAACCCAAACTTAATGACTAATAAAAAAAAAAAAAAAAAAAAAAAAAAAAAAAAAAAAAAAACCACAAAAAGCAAACAAAAAAAAAAACCCACACAAAAAAACAACCCAACTAACAAAAAAAAAAATTTATGTCCCCAGCACAGCAGCACCTAACTTCTTCAGGAACATGGACATGTTCATGCCCACAGATGGCTCCTGAGCACCAGGCTGCCACCAGCCCTGCTTTTCACCTGGAAAAAAAGACCAAGACGGAACAAAAGATTTTCCCCTCCAAACTTTTCCCTCTGCAGAAATGTTGTTGTTTGTTGATCCCAATTGGTGGCAACCTTGAAATGAGAAAAAAAAAAAATAAAAAATTGAGAGACAGAGTTAAACTGCTGGGCATCTGCAGCACCCGAGGGAAGGCTCTGGTAATGTCCCTACTGCCCTTTCTCCCCCTCTTCCTTGTTTTTAAAATTCCAGCTTTGGGAAGCCCAACCTGTTCCTCTGCAGAGCTGTAGCAAAGGCTGAAGATGAGCCAGAAATTCTAATAAAAGTAACACAGCCAACCAGGAGTACTCAGACTGGTTGTTTATGTGGATAATATTTTTTCACCCGAGAAAGAGATAAAAAGTAGAGCTGGTGATTCTGGCTGGGTGGTTTCAATTAAAACTAAAGAATCAGAAGGAGCAGCAAGAGGGCAGAGGAAGTCAGCACCAGCTGACCCAGCACACACTGGAGTTCATGATACAAACCCCCAGCTTCTTCTCTGGGTTGTTTCTCTCCCAGTAAGGTCACTGATGATAAAGGCTGGTTCAGTCTTTGCTTTGCTAAGGAAAAAGCTGGCAGAAAGGAATTATCCTTTGTTGTCTGTTGGTGGACACCAGGAACTTCTGCAGCCCCAAAACTCCTCCTGTACAAGGAGACCAATCCTGCACCTCTTCCCAGGGGAGACCCCAGGGGCTGAAGCTCCAATCTTAAAAAAAAAAAAAAAAACAAAAAAAAACCACCAAACAATCAGAAAACCCACTCCTGCCTTCAGAGAGCTCCTGCTGGGTCCCATCACAAAGATACCAAAGCCCAGATCATACCCTCTAGCTCCAGGGGAGAGGCCATTCTGACTTACATGCTTTTTAATCGGTTTTCTAAATGTCATTTCGGTCCCCAGGATCTGAAATTCAGTATCTCAGCAGCAATCTGTTTCAGACTTCTCCTGAAAGTGCTTGCAGCACTCCAGCAGGGTGAGGTTTAACCCCAGCACCTCTGGAGTGCTTCTGCAGGTCCTGGTGGCCCAGCACTCCCACCTCTCCACCACTTTTTCTCCACCAGACCACACGAGGGATGCTCAGACCCATTTTGCCAGACAAGTGTTTCGAGTGGTTTAACTTACAGATAACATCCTGGAGAGAATAATTTCATTATTTAAAAAAAAAAAAAGCAAAAAAAAAAAAAAGCTTCTATAAACGATTTTATGAGGCATCTGTTAAGTAGTGATATAAAAAGGATGTTTTTCTCTTAATGGGTAGATTTTTTCAGGGAAATGTATTTGATATCAAATCACAGGAGATCCAGCTTCTGAGATTTCCCTGAAGAAAGAGCAGGTGTTAATCTAACCAATATCATGCTGAGATTTGAGAATTCAGACCCAGCCACGAATCTGCATGGGGAAACTGAGTATTGGGGAATGACAATGAGAAAATTTGTTGCTAAAAAGCACAATGAAAAGGGCTCAAGTATTGTCTCAGTAGGCAAGAGCCTCACACATCCTGCAGCACAGCTCATCTGAAGCAACGTGCAGAGCATTGAACTGTTTTTTGCAGTTCTGGACAAGCAGGATTCAGAATTGCTTTTAGTTACCAGCAACACATCCAAATCCCTGCATATTAGCTTAAGGATAAATAATGAAAAAATACCATTGCCCTTACTTTCATGCAATGTAACTGCTCATTCTCCTAGGTGTCAGGTATTGACTTACTCCAGCTGCCACTTTGGTTCAGCTCCAGCCTTGGAAGAGTTGGACCCCAGACCCAAATTTCCATCCAGAAGCATGTGCACACACCCAAACAAGAAAACACAAAAGGTGCTGGTGTACAGCCAAGCAACCAGAGAATAAAAAAGTTCCAGACCAACAGAAGTCACGTTCTGGAGACTTAGATATCAGAGCATGAATTTTACAGGCACCTGTCTCACACAGTTCAGTGTAGGAGATCCATAAGGATGGGAGTTCAGTGCCAGAGGCACATTCCCTCTGCTACAGGGGAGAATTCAGGTCAGAGGAAGCTCCTTTATGACATCTGTAGGATCCTCCCTTTTGCTTTTCAATTAGTTTTTAAATCAAATTTCTTATGAATGATACAACTGTTTGTTTCATTTTGTTTTTTCTTCTGCAAGATTTTCCATCCTGGACCTCACTTGCAATTAAAAGTTTTCTGTGTGAAATGCCAACAGAGAATTTCTTTGCTCACAGGGAACTTAAAGCACAGCCACAATCAGTCAATGAAAGGGTCAGTAAAAACAGGGGGAAAAGGGGAAGCCAGTCTACAGCAAACAGCAGTGAACTGTAAAAATCAGAATTAGGGTGGTGAGCTCTGTGCCAAGGATGTGAAAGCCACGGCAGGTCAAGCAAGAAATTCTACATACACATGGCAATTCAAAGCATCCTTGTGCTGCATCTTGCAATAAAATTGCAGAAAACACATCCCCTATCCTTCTGAAAACCAGGCACCTGCCCCAGCCCTTGGGTTATGCCAGGAAGAGTTCCCAAGCACAGAGCCTGGGGTGTCAGCAGGAGCACACAGAGACCACAGCTGAAATCAAAAGTCCATGACTGGAAACTTTAATGCCTGTCTACTTTTCTTTTTTCCTTAAAGGCTAAACCAAAGGAAACTACATAATTTTTATTATTATTTCCTCAGAGTCTGGGCCTGGAATCTGTAATATATTTTCCTATCAGAAGTTTCACAGAAGTTATAAGAAAAGATACTGATTTTCACAGGGAAAGTTTTTTCTAATTGAAGCCTTTAATAAAAGTGTTTGTGTTGTAAACTCATTTTAATATAGCTGCTCCTTAAAGAAGAAGAAAAACAAAAGAACATTAAAAAAAACCCACAACGACAAACAAAGAAAAAACCAAACCACAAAACAGAAGGAACACGCAGCTTGAGGTACTCAAAGATCCCAGAAACCCATGACATAACGTGGCCTCTGCAATCTCAGCTCCACCATCTGAGGCATCTTTTTCCTCCCCAGGTCTCTCATCCCATCATCCCTCTTTGCCCATCTGCTTCTGCCCCCCTGAGCACAGCAGCTGAACCCTCTGTACTTCAGGAGCTTAACATTTTGGGTTTGCCTCGTTTGCCAGTGTGTGTGTCTGAGGCCTTATCTGCTGCCCACTGTCCAAACACTGCTCTGAATAAAGTATTTTTCATTTCCTTTGGGCTTTTCTCTGCTGTTTGTCACTTTCTGACTGCTTCACAACATTAATTAAACTGACGAGGTAGAGCAGTGGTATTATCTCTGCTGTACACATGGGGTACTGAGGCAGAGGGAAGTCAAAGGGAAAGTTAGCCCTAAAATTCACAGAAAATACCATGCTTGAAATCCAAAGGAAGCATTGCCTCTCGATGGAGCATTTCACAGAGACCTGGGCAAGAGCCACAGCTCTTGGTGAGTGGAGCACAGAGAGGAAAAGCTCAGGCTGGACACAGAACATGGCATTTCCATTCAGCAAACTTCTTTGAAAGTTTAAGTGCATGACACCAGCTTGAAAACTTCAAGAGTTACAAACTTTGAAGTTTCCTGGGCTCAGGGGCAGTCAGCCACAGTCCCTCCCACAGATGTGGGGCAGGAATCTGAAGCCAGCCAGCCCCAAGGCAGTGCTAAGGGATCTAAACTACAGGTTTCTGTGTTGATAAGGAGACAAAGCACTCTCCAAGTTCAGATAACTGAGGGCTCAATTCCCCCTCCACCCCATGTTCCCACAGGTGCCTCTGGAGCATTGCACAGAAGGGCTGGGGATGCTCTGGAGGGAGGGATCCCCACCCTGCACCCCAGTGCTCAGCCTTGCAATAGTTTGCATCACCAGAAGAGGGGGGAAAAAAAAAAAAAAAAAAGAAAAGAAAAAAGAAAAAAAAAATTCCAATTTGACCTTTATAGCTCTGGAGCAATTGAAAGTGGGGCAGAGAGGTCATCCAACAGGGCCAGGTCAGACCTGAATGTTATGGGCAAAATAAAGGGAATTTTATGCATGACTTTTTAGAACCTGGCATCTGCACCAGAGGCAGGCAAGAGCTGCTGAGAGAATAACCTGTAGGACCTAGAAAAGTCAACCTAGATATGACTCCAGAAGGGGGCTTGAATTTTTATTTTTTTTTACAGCTATAAAGACACTGAGTATTATTACAAATTCTCTCAGGCTGCTCTGGAATACAATTCTGTTCCTTCTGGATGCAGTGAGTGCCTCCACTGAAACAAATTGATCTGATAAAAGTCACCCAAAGCAGAGGTAACTCTTGGTACCCGTGTTTCTGCAGGAAACAGAGGTATTTCTGAATGCTCTGGTAACTGATCTCCCCTTGACAAGACAGTTACATGACTTGGGGTGCATGCCTGGGGCTGATCTTTTCAAAATACAGAATTCAAAAGCCAACAAAAATAAATTATAAAATAGAAAGGCAAAGTCCTCAAAATGCATTCAGGAAGCGATGGTTTAAGGGCTTAAATTGTCAAAGAACCGACACAACAATCTCTCTGAAAATATTTTTACCTTGCTACCCATAACCTTGTAATCAGTTCCAGCATTCTCTACAAACTGCTATTAAAAAGTAGCAAGTTACTGATTACAAGACAATGCCTCAAGTAATTCCCTTAACAGCGTGTCAACTGCACAAATATTTTAACAGCTAATGGCAAGTTCCATGGCAATACATATATATTTATTAATTTCCATCCTTCAGGCTGGGGAGGTATGGATAAGGGCACTGTCATTTAGGGCTGTAATTAATCATCCCGGACACTTCCTTGTCAGTGAACATAAATCAAGCAGCAAGTGTTTCTCCTGTCCCAGTGATTTGTAGCCAGCATCAACAGTGACAAAATCTCATGCTTGTCAGTAACTGATAAAGATCTTATTTACCTTTGACACCTCAGATGCAGGACTGTTCCCCATGAGTGCCCTCCACCTCCGAATTTATTTTCTGGATGCAGAGCACAGCCATTGAAAAATATCAGGAGTATAACAACAAAGCTGAAGAAAGAGGTTGCCAAATGCTGAAATAGAAGTTTTTCAAGACAAAACTCTTGCGTATCAGGACTATCAAGGCACCACAAATACATGTTAGACATGAGATGGAACAAATGCCCATTTGCAGGACGGTGTTAAGCAAACCCTCACATAGAGTTATAGGATCATTTGGGTTGGAAAAGACCTTTAAGATGTTTTATCCATAATGTCCACCCAAACCAGGCTTAGGGGACTTGCATTTGGAGAGAGGCAAGTGCCACCCCAACAGCTCCTCTGAAATGGATTGAGATTGCTTAAAAAACATTGTTAGACATTGGAACTGTCAATGGCTTATTTGACAGCTGCTCCGTCCCCAGCTGACACCAGATGTTTCTGCTTCTATCCACAGCTACCAGTAACACAAATGCCCATTACAACACACATTACTGGGGTCCCATCACAAAGATGGAAGCTGGGCCACCTTCTGGACTCTCAGTGGTACCTAAAGCACCCGAGAGGGACAGAGAGCCCCCCCTGAACACAGCTCAGCACTAATCCTGCTCCCCAAATACCTGGGATCTCTCAGCACTTCAATTCTGCCAGTAACAACCACCTCCACACCTAACTTCCCTCTCAGCCTGAAAATTTCCTACCTCCAACCAAGCCTAAACACACTGATTGCAATCTACCACAGGAAGAAAAGAAAACAAAAAGAGTAAGATTTCCTATTCAAACCCAGAATTCTATCAACAATCCGTAGAGCAGAAAAATAGATGTACGGGAGTATCGCTCTCGGTAGTCCAAATGCTAAGGGAGAATTCTGCCCACAGGCAACTACAAACCCAGCCTGAGATGATAAGCCCTTTGGAAAACACTGAGCACCAAAACATGCTTGCAGCTTCAGATAGGAGCTTTCTTCTCCAAAGCACAATTTACATTTAAATTCTTATTGGAGGGAATCAAATACTAAAAATAAGTGTCAAGGTTTTCTTCTTCACCCATTTTTTTCTTAATTAGATTCAAGTGTTTTGTCTTACCATTTCACACTTTAACTGCTTTCTGAAAATTAAAAAAAAAATAAGTATTTATTTATTCATGATATCTAACAATGGGAAGTGCCTCAAATGGCTTTTGTTAAGAAAATAAGAGCAGGCTGTTTACATTTACACAGAAAAGAGAAGGAAATAAATCCCTTCTACTGCAGTAAGTAGCAGATACTGGTGATGAAACCCAGCAAAACCACACACAACCCACATCACTCTCCTGGATTTTTTTCCTCACTCCAGAGGGAGCAGAGCCCTCAGGACCCACCTCCATGGGAATGTGGAGCTGGAGGCCAGCTGCCTCTGGCCCATCACATCCCTTTTAACTCCCACACTAATAATTGCTTTGGCTCACAAACATGGATGCTGGGCTCCTTAGAGAGCTTAACTACAATATTTATGAATTTTTCTGGCCACCAAAATGGAAACAAAGCTTCTTCAGCAATTAAATTCTTCATTGAAAGATGAAATTTTCTTCAAAGAAAATACCCTCTAAATACATGATGAGTTTGAGGAATGTCAATGACAAATCTGGCAGGTGCAGTGTGCATCCTTCACCAGGTTTCAGAGCATTTTATCTGTTTAATTCTTTCCTTGGGTGGTTATTGCCACAGGTTGTGATACACACACTCTGAGCAAATAAATATTTTAAGTGGTACAGAAAACATTTCAGTTGTTTCCCAGCAATGTTTTGTTTTGTTTTGTTCTGGCAAAAGACACAGTAAGAGCAAAGTTAAATGGCTTAACTTCAGTTAATATAAAAAAACAATTAAGTAATAAGACTTCATGCAGGAATCACACAAAATCCCTGATGGCTGCCCTTGAAAACTGCTCAAGTTAACAGAGCACTTCAGACCACAATTCCTTCATTTCTGTCCCAAGTGCTGCAGGTGAAGAGGAACCAAAGCCAGTTTGGACTCCCCAGGCTCAGCTGCAGCTCCAAACTCTTTCAGAACCAGATGTGTTAATATCTCCCAGACCAACCCAGTTCATTGGTAATCCAGAAAAAAACATCTATTTCTGCACCTGGGTTTTGTACCCTGTTGTGTTTCTGAAAGAGCTTAAGGCTGCACATTTTCAGCCAACTTGCTCAGGCCATGTGTGTGCTGGTACAAACCCACCCCAGCTGATCCCATTACACAGAGAAATTTGACTCATCAGATCTTGTTAGAGTCAAATGTGCTGCTAATTTGTGAAATATTTTTCCTGACCCGTCAAATGAACTGAATACTTCTGTGCTCTTTTCTTTTTAGCATGATAACTAATTCCAAGTCATTTATTCCACTTCATTAAAGCCAAAAGTTGCTCTGTAGAACAATCGCTGGTAGAGCTCACACTGGATCAAGCATCAGCTTCTCAATGAAGCAGCCAAACGACAGCAAAAGATAAAAAAATCATTAATTTATAAGTGATCCTCTCCTACCTGTCGATTCATTTTCAGGTATTCTACACACATTGTTTTCTTGGTTTTCCTTTTCATGGAAAAAACCCACTCAGCAGCCCAACGAGAGCCTCTGGGGGGTTGGGGGGGGGGAGGGGAGGGTTGTCACCCCCCCCAAAAAAAAAAATGTGGGAGGGTGCTCAGAAGAGAAGAGGACAGTCCAGCCCTCCCTGGGGAGCAGACTGAGAAGCTCCATCTCCAGCATCAGCAGCTGAGAGAGCACAAAGTTCAAATGGAACACATCTTCAGAGCCCCCAGGAATCAGCCCAGCCACCTTTCCTCCCTCAGCCACTGGTCTCCATCCACCTCTTCCAGCCCAAAAGCACAGAGCTACCTTCCCAAAACTTCCAGCTCTCCAGAAAGAAAATTAAAAACACAGTTAAATAACAGTGACATATTTCAGGAGACCCCCACAGACTCAGCCAGCTCCTAAATGCCATTCCTAAATTAGGCAGTGTAAAAAGGAAAGGAAAAAAAAGCCACAAGCAGAACAATTTCCCCTTAGCCAAAGAGGCAACAACTGAGTGAAGGATTTTAGTTTTCCCCTGGGACTCAGTAGTAAGGCTTTAATTTGAGGCACATCTGTATTTTCAATCCCAATTCCCACATAACATGTTTTTATCAAATAATTCTAACCCTGGTATGTAAATAACAATATCAAGAAAAAAGAAAAGGTGAGAACTTCTTTAGAAGTCTAACACACTCCCAGAGCCCTTAGCAATTACCTTTGGAAAGCCAGGAAGACAGGAAAAGGTCCTTGGTTCCAGGGAAAGAGCAAACCATGTCCCAGCTCAGCAAGGAAATTAGGGGCAGGGGGCAAGGAACTCTTTATTAGCCAGCTCAGCATCCACCCTGCAGCTCTGTTCCCAGCTGGGTGCATCACACCTCCCATGGGTTTGTTGGGAGTCAATCCCATCTGCAGCCAGGGAACAAACAGGCCCAGTGGTGGAAGCAGCACCTGGCATGCCATGGGGCTGGTCTCCCAGGGAAGAAGTAGTGGGCTCCCTTACTTCAGAAAGTTGCAAATCTCAGCTCAAGGAGGTGCTGAGACATCTCCCATAAACTACAATATTGGAAGGACTGGACCAGATGATCCTAGAGGTCCCTTCCACCCTGACATTCTGTGATTCCCTGAGTCTAAGACAAGGGTCCCTGTCCCATGGGACAGTGTTGGAAACCTCTGCTCCTTGGGACCTCTGCTTGTACAACCCCAGGGAGCATGGGGAGCAGTTCTGGAGGGAGGATTCCCTGTCAAAGCACACAGGTGTACCAAGGGCAGCCCAGACCCAGTACTGCTCAGCATCCTCACAACTGGTGCAGGTGATGCACTGCTGGTTAAATCTCCTGGAGACAGCAAGCTCAGAGTGACAACACTCAGGAAGACAAAAGCAGAACTCAGGATGGCTTTGCCAAACTTGAAAACCATCCTGTCGAGGGGAAAAAACCAAACCCAAAAAACCCAGAAAGGATGCACTTGCACCCAAACACCTGCAAAACTGCAAAATCTGGGGCTCTTCCAGGGCAGTAGCCCCGTGTTCACCAGAGCCCCCCAGAGAGCTGATCACACCTCTGGTGAGCTGAGAACACTGTGACAGTCACTGCCACTGCTCCTCTGTCCCCTGCCAGGGGCTGGGCAAGAGCCTGAGACAGCCAGAATTCCCCCAGCTGCCACCTGCATCACAAAAGCTGCTGTACAAATACCTTTACCTGGCAGGAACTCATCAGCAGGAACCATCATCTCCAAAGACCAGCCCAGGAAATGTTTGCCTGAAGAAATGGTTCCTATGGCAGGTAAGAATAAGACATCTCCATCTCCCTCAGCCTCACACGTGCATTGATTACAACCTAATGAAGTCTGGAAATGTCAAACAATGTGGTCAGAAACACTGACCAGGAAAAGTGTTCAGAGCCAAGATAAATCATGGTTCTCATGTCCTCATTTGTTTGCAAACATAATAAAAAAAGAAATTATGCCATCAATTCAATGGCAGTTCAGTCCTGAGGAGCCAGAGCTGCACTGATAAAATCTAAAACTTTTAAAGGCAATGAAATTCCTTACCTTTTAACAGTTATGCTGGTAAAACCCAGCTTAACCTTAGGAGAGAAATTATTAATTAAAAAAAATTATGTTCTGTATTTTTCCCACAGGTATTTGCCATACCATTTCTCCAACCTTTAATCCCTGTCACAAAGCTAAGAAACAGAACTGCAATTTAATTGAAGATCTGTTAGGATGGGAAGATCTGCTTCCAAATTAGACCTGGGGCATGCACTGATAACTAGAATAAACACCCTGAAGCAGGCATACAGGATGGGGCTTTGCTCACAGGCTCATGCTGCTGACATGAAGCTTCCCAATTTCAGGTGGCATCCTGATAAAAAGAGCCAAGCATGAGCCAAAAAAGCATCATTGCATGTGGCAATTCCAAGTTACATCAGTGTGAGGACTTTTCATTGACATTTATTTGGGCAACCTCACAGCAGAAAGATCTCAGGAGCTTTCTTTCCTCTGGTGCTTTTTCTCAGCGTCTCCTGCTGTCCCCATCACAAGCAATGGTATATCTCTTCCCCATCAGCAATAAAAAGCAATTCACTTCAGCCAGGCTTCCAAATTATGTGAGAATCATATTTATAACAAGTTCCTATTATTTGCATGCTTTTATTAGAGCAAGAATATCAGCAATGAGGCACAGAGTGTTCCTGGAGACTTCTGCTTTCAGGGCTGCAGACGTTGAAGGCAATCTCTGAAATATGTAATTTACAAAATTACTGTAATTGATGTAACTGTTATATTGAGAGGTGCACAGGTTCGGAAACCTCCCATATAATGCATTTCTGTTTTAAAAATGCTATCTTCCCTGGAAAAATGGAGCAGAGCTAATAACCTGTCTTTCACCAACAGCCCATGTCAAGCAAGCGGCAGGGCCAAGTTGCAGTGCTTGCTGAACATGTCATTTTCTCATTTGACAAGCAGAGAGATGAAATAATTCAAATTAAATAAAAATTAGACCCAGCCTTTATGCAGCCACCAACCTTTTCAGAGGTGTGGAAATTCACTTGCCTTGGAATAACATGGTACATTCCAGCTGCCTGAAGAACCAGAGGAGAGCTACGAGCAAAGGGAGATTTTCTATGGGCAGGGAACACAAATTCCTTTATTTTAAGGGGAAAGCTCCATACTCCTTCCATTCTGTCCCAGGAAATGTGAAGACCAAAGAGATCTCAGTTGCTGCTACATTATTCTTAAATGGTTAAGATGTAAGAAATGGCAGTGTGTGCCAGTGAAAAAGTGGTCACCATTAAAAAAAAAAATGGTAGCAGGCCTGTGGCATACACAAGTAACAAAAACTTTTATTTCATTTTATTGGAAACTACAGTCATACCTTTAAAACGTTTAGTGAACCGGCATGTTTGTTCTGTAAGCACTGTCTTAAACCTTGTTCAGAAACCTCTGCCGTTGGCACTGGCTGTTGTTCATTGACTTGCATAAAATAATTGGCCCTATAATTTTATACCTGTCAAAAATCCAGCACACGGCATTGACTAATTGGTATTTTGTGTGCTCAGAAAGGTATAAAATCAATTTAAGCACTCTGGAAATCAACACATTCTTTTTTCAAGCTGCAGAACAGTAAATATAATTATGTTTACTACTCCAGTCTTTGGTTTTAGCCTTTTGGGGGGGGAGGAAGGTTGCTTTTGTCATATATAATCTTCTAACAACTCTGAAACCAAACCTGTAAAGTGCTTCAGTCACCCCTGCCTTTCTGAGAGCCCTTGATGCCTTTTAGCTTCTACATCAGCTTATGGTTTGCATGAGTTCTGAAATGATGCAGCCCCTCAGCCCCCTGAATCCCCAGCAGTTTGATGGGTCTTCATAGCCTGTGTCTAAATCACAGGATTTAAAAAAAAAAATAAATCCCTAAGCTTTTTAAGGCTGATATCTGTGAGTAGGTGGTAAGGTGCATACAAAGTGTGGAAGAGATGTGGGAAACACTCCATAGTTTTCCTGCCTCATCCCATCTCACCACTGGCATGTGCACAGAAGGAAATTAAATTATTTTCTTCTTCTTTTGGCTCCTGTTACCCTTCTCTACTACTGACTGCTCTCACTGAAACAAGAAACAAAACCCCTCCAAAAACATTTTTCATTAATGCCACTTCATCAGAGCTCAGAAAGGAATGAACAAAGCTTGAAGTGTTCCCATCACATCTCCTGTCTCTGTATTTCAAAAAACAGTGGCTAATTTTACAGTGTCTTTGGGCAGGATGTTTTCTTCTGTGAAGGAAACATTTCCAAGTGTTCTTGACCATGGGATTTATTGGCAATTGAAGTGGATTCTTGTAGATGCAAGAAATAAAGGCAAAGCAAAACTAGTTACAAACTGAAATGAGAATGTTGGTGTTATCAGGGAAAAAGAGGAGGATGCCATTCACTGCAGAAAATGCTTACACTGAGCAAGTGGCTAAGCACAGGGTTCTACAGCTTACAATGAGAGTTTTGAGATCAAAAAGACAAGCAAGGGCACTAACGATCTAAGAGCTGAGGAAACTCAAAGTTGTGTACATTGTTAAATCAGTTTCTGTCTCTGATGTAGCAGTGAGCTATCACATCTCCAGCAGAAGCTGAACTCAGCATCAATCCTAAAAGGAAACACCCCAAAGACCCTCTGGAGCCTGCAACCCCAATGCGATTTTTGTTAGGTTTTGGTTGTTATTTTTTTTAATATAAAGAGATCTTCTCACTGAAATGAACCTGAACTGCCAGGGTACAAACCCCCCTTGGTACTGGAGTACTGCAACATAGAATTGCTTTTGCCCATCCAGCTCCACTAGTGGTGCCACTCTCCAAGAGACACGACCTGCTCCATGGGGATGGCTCTTTGAGAAGAAAACCCATCCCTCCTCTGCTCCCTGATATAACACAACATAATCTCTTCTCTTTGTATTTGCTGTCTTAATGCATTTAAGCAATTAATCCATAACATGACAAAGGCAGCATGAAAACAGACTTACAGCTTAGTCTTAATAAGCATTAATATATTTATGCTGGTTTTGGCAGGCCAGCCTTCTACTAATACTTGGCTTCCCAGATTACATCCATGAAAATTAATGATCTGTCACCAGACTTGCCTGTGTTCTAATGAAGTAGTTAGTCAAGTACGAGTAAAGTCAGGTGTAAGAAGCTGCCTCTTCCCATTTGCAGTAAAGCCTTTCTCCCTATCTGGCTAACAAATTAAATTAGTTGAGAGTAAAAATTTAATTACTGTCATGCACCATCTTTTTATTTGTGATCAAATAAGCATGTCTCTCTGAGCTTTGCAGTCCCTTGCTCTACTGAAATGGGAGAAAAGAAATATAAACTGAGTATCAGAACAGATTTATAATTACCGGTTTCTACAGACAAAAAAAAAAAATCTTTAGAAAAAAAAAAATCTTATTTCTTTCATTTAAATGAAAAAGATTCATTCAGCAGTCAGAGAGCAGAGCTGATGATTTCTGTCTAAATCAGAGGAACACAGTTGTGTCTGTCCAACACACAGTCCTTGAGCCAGAGGGACAATGGTTGAATAACCAAAATCACCTTTCTGCAGAGGTCCATGCTCTCCAGTATGTGAGAGGGTGGAGGCTCAGGAGGGCAGTGACCTGCAGCAGACACCTACAGCAGCCTGACACCAGTGGGGGCTTTGGAATTACAAAGGGGAAGAGTCTTGTTAAGGGACTGGGGGAAGTACATGGGAACTAGACCCAGCCCAGGGCTCATACACACAGAGCAGGAGATCTTGGCAATAGAAGTCATGCCCTGGGGCATGGGAAAGTGCAGAAGAGAGTTTTGGAGCACATCTACCCAGAGATGAGTACTCAGAGACTTCTCTGAAGCAGAAGTTGTGCCATGAGGCTCTCACCTGCACCCTACCAGCCCCGAGGGCCCCTGCTACCAGCTTTCTGCTATTTTGGTGTGAAAGCTAAAAAAACCCCATCTCCTGGGGATCAAGAATAGCATCGTGAAAAAGAAAATAACATTCAGTCCCATGCTGGGGAAATAAGACAGAAAAATATGTCTGAAGAGGTCAACCTGCCCGTGGTGGTCTCGTTTGGTTCACGTCAACCAGCAAGAAGCTTTGGTGATGAAACCCTCCACAGACCTCTCCCAGTGCCAGAGGGAATGCTGGCCTGAGGGGCACCACAACTTCTGAAAGAAAACATGCAGAACCCACAGAGATGCTTCCCAGCTGCCATCACACTTCAAATTCTCTTGAATTATTGGGCTCTGGTCCACTGCTCTCAAAATCTGAAGTGCTTCTCTCTACCTGAGTAACCCCAGTCAGATCATACATCAAATAAATCCCCAGGGACAATCCAAACCCCACCAACCTCCAAGAAACCTTTTTTTTTTTTCCTGTAAGACCAAGACATTCCTAAAAGCTGAAAAAACAGTTACCCAGCTCTCTGTGCTTTTCCTGACTCTGGGCTGATGGTTATCATTATGTTAATGATTATTTCCAACCCCCCCACCCCCCAGTACTGATATGTTTGGCATTTCTCAAATCCTCTCCGCAGAAGATGCCATTTCAGATGGCAGAACTGAGCTAACCTCAGAGGAGGCACAGTCTCTTCTGAAGCCTGTCGTTTTATTTCCTTGCCTTCTTCATTATTTTTACTGGAAATAAGAACTCTGAGCTGAGGTTTGAGTGTTCTTCACATCACCAGTAACCCACCCATCACCATCCACGTGCCTTGATAAGTAAAATAAAGAGCAAAGAGGGACTTGCCCCCTACCAGGCCATTGGAATTCAGGTGCAAAAGAGGTTCTCTCTCCTTAACTCCTGGATGCTTTCTATCATGTGTTAAAAATGTGCACACAAAGGGCCTCTTTCTGCCTCATCTCACATGGCTACTTATCTCTTGATAACTCCAAGAAGCTCCTAATGGCCTCGGTGGGATGCACATCAGCAACAGAGCTCCAGAGCTTTTCCTTCCAGCTCTGTGAGGAGTCAGACAGCAAACTTTCCAGCACTGAAATGCAAAACATTCTCTCTCTCCCTTGGCTGCAGCCCAGGCAATCCTGTTGCAGTTTCTGTCTGTGATAATCAGCTCACCTGGAGACTGGAAATCAAGGCCAGGCAGTGCAGCAGGAGCAGATATGCAAATCCCTGCTCCATCCCTGTGGCTTCCCTTATGGTCCCTGATGTCCCAGCCATGCTCTGAATTAACAATTTCTTCTGGACTTATTTTTATGACACCCGTGGTGATGTTATCTGAGTCTTTCACACACTCATACCACATTTATTTGAAGTCTTTCTGGTGCAGGTGGTGTTATTAACCCCACCAGAGCCCAGAATAAAAGGTCACAGATGCCCCCAAAGCTGGGTGAGGAGTCCAAAGTCTTAATATCAGATTTTTCAGAGTATTTATCATTTTACAGTACCTGGGAAGCAGAGTGCAGCATGCAGGTGTTCTGACTGAAGCTGCCAGGTGGTGGAGAGGACTGAGGTGAACAAGAACCTGCTACCCAGACTCTCAGTATTGGGGCATTAGAACCAATAATTAAAACTACAGAGAATAATTTAAAAATCAGCTTCCAGCTCACTGATTCTCCGGAGGGAAAAAACCAGTCCAAACCTACCAGTTTTCTAAAAACACCTCTAACACCTTGAGCAAACATCAGCTAATCTGGACAGGACAGCAAACACTTGGTGTTTACACAGCAGAAGTGAAGCAGTAGGGGGAAAAAAATGGGATTTTTAATATTCTCCTCTGCCTCCACCAACAAAAGCACAACAGTGTTATTTTTTCAAAACTGCATATTCTTTGTGAATATGCATGAAACATGGGTAGCAGTGTGGAAACAGCTCTTCCTTCAACAGGTAGCTCATTTCTCACACAAATAAGAAAGAAACCAGCATTTTAAAATTATTATTTGTTTTGAAATAGCCACAGCACATGCCATTACCTAAACTCAGGCAGAATATATTGCTACATACTAAGCTTTGAAATCCTTCCATTCATATAACCCTAACAAAGGTCCCACAAAGCCAAGGAGCAACCCAGGAAACCAAAAAGTGACCCAGACCTACACGTCAGGGCTAGATAACAGCACAGAGTGCACAGCTCCACAGGTGGAAATTCTTTCTCCCAGCATCTTCACCTCCAGGTCTCACCCACCTGCATCCCTCCCTCGGTCCCTCTGGACCAGGCACTGTTCCCAGGCTCCCTGGGGGAATGGTATCCCAGCCCAAAGCTATGGAAGAGAGAGGAACCATCTGGGACCATCACTGCAGACCTTGGTGCCAGCCAGAAATCCCCAGGTTAGAAGACCCCACTCCTCTGGAAGATGTCATATGGCTCCTTCAGCTTTTTTTGCTGTTCTGACCTAGGACCAGACACTGGAGTGGAGCTGCTGGGAGCTCATGTCCTCCCTGATGTCCTGCATGTGCTGGAACCACATCACCAGGGGGTGGGGACAGGTAACCTGCTTCCAGAAATCTGCTTTATTAACAGGATGGCATCAGCTGCTCTGTGCCAGGCATGCACTGTGGTTAGAACCTTCCCCCTGTGATTTATGACAGTCATTACAGCTAAAGCAAATACTTGCCTGAATACATAAGGAAAAAAAAAGTATTACATATCCATTGCAGTTCAATTATCTGCCTTGCCTAAAGGACTCTTATTCTGTGGGCTTTTTCCTGCCCCTGCCCAAGAGTTCTCCATTTAGGATGCCACAAATTGCTTATTCCTTACACGTGGTCACCCTGGACCACAGCTGGCTACATAATTTGGGGGTTTCCTTTCTCTTATTGTGCCAGCTGCTATAAAATGCAGGTGGTTTTGAATTAAATTTAAAATGAAAGGTCATAAAGAGTTGCAGGTCACCAGAACGCAGCGACTCAGATCTGAATTCTTTCACCTCTCATCCTGCTGGATTCCCTGAAGCTTTCTCCTTGCCCTGAATTTCCCATTCCAGGCCAATCCTTACACCCAAGGCTCCTAAATTCAGTGCTATTGAAGACTCAGAGAACAGCATCCTGATGGTGTAATGTCCTCAACTTTTGCCTTTTCTGCTTCAGCCTCAAAGCAAGGTCTGGTCTGCTCACAAATGTAAATAACTGGGGACCTTGAAGGGTCTTCTGCCCCTCTCCCCATGTCCTCCCCATCACCACCCTCCAATACAACCAGAAGAATGTTCTTCAGCTCCCCCAAAAGATAAATATGGTCAGGTTTTGGATTTTTGGTAAGAAAGGAGAGCTCAGGGGAACAAATTCTATTGGTTTTGAGCATAGGAGGTGCTTTCTTGAATTTTTTTTTTTTCCTTGCCACATACCTAGAAGAGCATGCAAAATCAAACAAACAGGACATGAGCTTGAAGGACTCTATTTTTAATGCCCTCTAATTTCAATCCGAGGTACCCCACCAGGCAATTTAGCAAGAACTCAAATTGTATAAAGGGCCCTTAAATATTTCACTTTGCATTCATCCAGGGGAGAGAACATGGCCTTGATTTTCATCTTGAACTGGCATAATGAGGGCAGTGAATGGTTTTCAGAAATCAGCTCAGAAACACCAGGAAACAACTTACTGGAAACATTTTTAGTCATTTCACCTTATCATATCAAGGGGTTTTTGTGGGATTTTTAAATCCCATTCCATTTCACTGCTCATCTCTGAAGGTGCTGGGAGGCTCTGCTGCCTGCTGGGGGATGTGGTGGGATTTTGGATGCCCACAGTCTGGGAGCACAATCCTGGGTCTGCCCAGCACCTGGGGAAATACAGGGCAGGATTCCAGCCTCCTGGGCCATGCCCATCATTTTCTCAGGGTTTTGGAGGGAGAGAGCATCACCTGGCATGAACACCAGCAGGGAATGGATTTTACCAAGGGAAGAGGTTTCAGGATGAGCTATTGGTTGGTGACAAAATCCTCCTGGATCTCCTCCTTTGGAAGAAAATGTCCATGTCCACTGAAAACAACTCCTACACTTTGGGGGTCACGGATGGCCTCCTGAGTAATGCAGCATCTCAGAGGAAAACAACAGTAAATTACAGCAGTTAGGCAACCAAGTCAGAATTCAGGGAATTTTGAGATGGCTGTTTAAACTTTGTTATTCATTTGTTAAGGACGATGTTCGGTCACCTCGTATTTTGTAGGGAACAAATATTCCATCATTGTTTCTTTTACTGAAATGCTGAACTGACACCTGGCAGCTGTACAGATTAATTTGTGCTACATCTCACCACTGCCAGCAGCTCCTGGGGGAGAGGGATGGGGTGTGGGAAAACATCCTGAAACATTTCAGTAAATTAATTAACAACAGAATGCTAAAAATCTAATTAAGAAACCATCAGTTCCATGTCTCATTTGTACTAATACTTGCAGGGTATTAAGAGATCTCAGCTGAGCAGTGCCATCCAGGATGATGCCCAGAGCATGTCCCCTCCTGCAGTGACACAACAGGGACCAGGCCCTGGAAAAATAACCTGAATTATTGCCACGCTGGCTGGGTGCTGAAATGAGAATTAGGAACCTTTTTGGGGGCAGCCCCAGGTGCTGCCAGGCTCCTGGGAGGTGAGCTGAGCATCACAGCAGGATGGGACCTGAGCCCTCCCGACGGTGCCATCACCCATCCCTGCTGGGTGGCCGAGCCACAGGGAGAAGGGAAAGAGTTTCTCTCTGCAGGGATCTGGAGTAGGTGACCTTTAAAAGTGCTTTCCAACCCCATTTAATGATTCTATGATTCTTTTATATCAGGATATCTGTCTGTGATCCAGCCCCATCCTGTACCCCCCTCCCACCATTCCCCTCCTCATTTACACCAGAGTAAAAATAAAATTCAGTGACACAAATGCAAACCAGGCAATGGGGGCACACACAGGATGAGAGGCATGTGGTTCCCCCAGGGTGCAGCAAATCCCCCCAGAAGGCTACAGACAAGGCTCTGGCTGCCTCCTCTCCTCCCCTGCATCCCTCCTGATGCTTTTTATCACGTATTCCTGCCCTGCCCTTCCTGCATTAACCTGCTCTTTTTGCTAAACACAAGGCTGGCTGCTGACAACTGGTATCACATCCCTGGAAGTACCACATCTGTAGCAAAAATCTTTGGCTTACTTACCCAGAAAATATTTCTTTTTAAAAAACCCCTCCTCAGTAAATCTTTAATCTCATCAAAGAGACCAGAAATATTTACAGCCCCGAGGTCCAGCTCTCAGCTCCTCTGGTGGAAATCTCAAATCTCCCAAGTCTTTCCAGTCCTGTTCTCCCCCTTCCCAAGCACCACGAGTCCTTGCACTCCCTCTCCTCTTTCCCAGCACCAGGGAGAGGAAGGCAAAGCAACACAGCAGCTGTTTGGGCAGGAGAACATTACAAAGGCACTGAAGCCAAAAAGGCTGCAGAGGTTTCTCTGTCACAGCAAGGCAGCAGGGATGGTTTGAGGAGCATCATTTATCACTTGGAGGAAGCAGCTCAGCCCACCTGGGAATTCTGGCAGGAAATTCCTTGGCTGCTTGGTGGCTGGCAGGGGCAGAGCTCTGCTGGTGTGCACAGAGTCCCTGCAAAGTGAGGGGCTGAGCTCCTTGGCACTGCTTGCTGTACCTATTTACTGTGCTTTTTCAGCTCCACATTACTATCCATCTGGCCTCTTATTCTTTCTGTTACTTAGCCTAAACACAAGTTGTTCTGAAAGACTCGCAGCGATTCTCATAAAATATAGAGCTGTTACTTTTCTTTTCTTAAAAGCAGCATAATACTTGCAAACTGCAGCTACTGGAGCTGAAAATAACTCTCCAGACAGTCGCACATGCAGAATTAGATAAAAATGAGCTCATTTTTTAAAATGACCTGATAATTTGTAGAGGGAGAAAAAAAAAATAAACAGATCTAACTATTTTCATCAGCAGAGAATGCTCCAGCCCTGAGAGCAGGGGAGAAGTGCTGTACTGCAGGAGACAAGCAGCACCCTGAGCAGCCAGGTGAAGCCTCCAGGCCTGGGGGTTGTGGAGCACATTGCAATAACCACAACTCTATTCTCCTGCCACAAACACAGGGACAGAGGGTGAGAGGCCTCGTACCACTGGGCAGAGGAGAAACTCTATAAACCTGACCCAAAAGGTTGGGAGGAAAGGATGAGTACTTGTCATCACAACATCACTCGTGCGTCCCCTCCCCTTGCAAACACCCCAGCAGCTCCTCTCTGGCAGGAGAACAAGACTGAAAAGTGCTCAGATCAATGGTTTTCTCTAACTAGGAGACCAAATATGGCCAAGATTTGGGTTTCTTGGCCAGCTCCATCAAATTTCCCATCTCTAGCATCCTCAGAGCTCCTGCAGGTGCCATGAGGATTACTCAGCAGCTGGAGGACAGAGCCATCACCAGCACAACCAGTGCAAAGCAGCACCCGTGGGATCACCAGGATGTGTAGGAATGTCCTGGATCCATGAAAAGCACCAAACCACACAGCAGCCCCAGCTGGGACGTGGCTGTCCCTGGGAAGCAGGATCCATGAGGCATTAATGACTCCTGGAGTGGCTGGGGAACCATGGGACTACTTTGACTGAACCTTCTCCAAGGACTGAATCAGGCTGGAGAGAAGCATCCCTCACTTCACTGATCCAGGAAGCAATTTCTGATTTCTGGGAGACAATTTAGAAGTCAAAGCCAGAATGAGAAAGACAAACTGCTAAAACTTGAGTTTCCAGGGATTACTATGATGAATTACCATTTCAGCCAGGTACAATCCCTTGCAATAATTAATTATGACTAGTTTTATGGTTAACCTCTACTATTGACAATATTACTAAAATCCCCTTGAGTAGGCTTTGCAGGTTTATAAATACATCCAATTATCATGTGTTTGATGAGATTTAATTTAAATCTAGCAAAAAAAAAAGTATTCCCAAGTGAGTCATCTATTATTCATAACTTAAGATGAATTCAGCCTCCATATCACAACTTTTCCTCCCCCCCTCCTTTTTCAGACCCATTGCTTCCACATAAATTAAATCATTCACTCCATACATCCAAGTCAGATTTCCTTTTAGAAAGCCATGTTTTAGGGAAAGCAATTACATTTGGTCCTTGATATATCACCCAAGCTTTCAAAGCCCCCCCAAATAGAAGAGGGCTTCAGATGTTAATCCAAACAAAGTTCACACTTTGAGAAGAGCTTCCTGCAGGAGAGAGGCTGCAAGATCAGATGAGAAAATGGAGAATCATCCTCTGACCCCATGGGGGGTGATCTATAAGGTGCCTTCCAACCCAAACCATTCTGTGATTTTATGATGCAGGACACAGGGATGGGGGGGGTTGGGGCTGTCCATTGAACTGGAAATGGTCCCAGTTGCCACCAGGACTGGAAAGAACCCAGATAATTTGTGGCAGCAAAAGTTCCCACCTGAACCATGAGCAGCTCGTTGCCTAAACCCCAAAGCTCCCAGGTCCTCTGGGGCAAAGCAGCAGAGCTCAGAGATCTTCTGCTGAAGTTCAGGATCCTCCATGCACAGATGTCAGAGGTTTTGTTAAGGGTGAGGCTCGAGAAGCCTTCATTCCTCTGGATAAATTCATACTGCACTTTACAGCAGCAGCTCTTCCAGGGACACAACTGCAACACGTGCAAACAGCTGAGCATGGTTACAGCACATCCCCTGTGAATTAAAGTGTAGCACCACAGGAGAACACAACCACATTAAATTGAGTTAGGGAAAAGCCATTTATCAACTGGCTTAGAGGATCCGGACATCCAAATGAAGAGGAAAAAATGAGTCATTGCAGAAGCTGCACCAGGCAGAAAATGCTGTTGATCTATAGCTACAGGCTGATTACATTAAACACACACTTTGCTGGATGGATTTTGGATGAGGAGCCCATAGCCAGAGGCTGCTGGCTGGCCAGAGCTCAGCAGCCCCACCTTCTCCTGAAGGTCTGGCCTCACCTATGGAGAAGCAAAAAAAGTGTTAGTTTTCAGAGAAAGCCAGTGATACACCCTTTTCTTCCTCCCCAGACCTTTCCTTCCTCTTTTCCCCTTCATGCTGCCTGTGGGCTGTCCCAGTGCCCTTGGTGAGCTTGCTGTGGCTGCCTGGGTGGGGATGGCAATGCTTCTCCCTCTCACATCTGCCTGCAGGGTTTTCCTGGCTGCAGATCCCATCTGGCTCCAAGGCCAGCCTGGAGCAGGTTGATTAACCCCAGAGCTCCCCCCTTTGTCTCTGCAGTGACCCTCACCTCTGGCAGTCAGGTTGAGGAGCTTGATTATCATTATTAATTAATCAGTGCTGCAGATGCCTTGGGGAACAGAATGGCTGCTGCTTTCCTGCAGCCTTTGGCCACTCTGAATTCCATGCAGATAGGAAGAGGAAAAGGGGGAGGAAGGCAGAGGACATCCCCTCCTGGCCAGGACAGCAGCAGGGGCAGCAGGATGAGCCCTGGGCTGGGGCAGGACCCACCCATGGGAGGTGGAACAAAGAACCCCCCTCCTTTTCTGTTGGGTTACACCACCTCGGTACTAAGTCAATTTTTTTGAGCTGGGAATAACCATCTCCCTTCCAGATTTCCAGGTCCTTTGTTCCAAGGGTCCTTGCCAAGTTCCAGACAAGCAAACCACACCTCCAGCAGCTTCACTCAGGGACTCACCCTGCAGCTGACTGCCCAAACCCACTGTGGGATTTTAAACATCCCACACTGCTGAAGCAATGCAGGGTTTTCAGGTCAACATCTGCATAGGGATGGATCCCTGGTGTCCAGACCACAAGGTGCTGCTCTGGGTAGACTTCAGCACTCTGAGGTTTGGATGGGACATCACCCCCAGCAGAGATCCCTGGTCCAGGACACCCCAGCCAGGTCTCACTGCCTCACCTGTAACCCAGGCACGTCCCATTGTCAGATATAAGAGCAGGGACACATGGATCTCATTAACACTAAATCACCAGTCAATTAAATAAAGGCAGAAACCATGTGCTTTTTGATGATGCTGCATCAGAGGCAGCGATTCATTCTCAGGACTCTGCAGTGAGGATGCTTAACAACATGATGGAAAATGAAGTCCTTTTGTACCAGGACTGGAAACATCACATTCTTTGGCAGCAGTTTCTGAGTAATTAACCAGCATCCTGCTCCTACCTAGGAGTATTTGCTCTTAACTCCATGAAAAGTGATCACATGAGGCATGGATGTCAAGAATAACAATGCTTGGAGAACATATTACTGGTACCACACTCAGATTTGAGTCCAACACAGGACACATAGTTTAAATGTTTTAATATGAGGAGACAATTTTTTTTTCTTATTTCATCTTTAATTCTAGATCCAATAAGTCTAGAGCCACTAGTGCTGCCTTTTAAAAATCACACCAGACACAATTTTTTTTTTTTTTCATGTTGCCAAGAGGAGAACATTTCATGGAAAGGCAAGCAAGAGCTAGGAGGAGAATGTCAGAGTAGCCAGGGATCATTGCTGTGTCCTGGCACAGTGGCCCTTGGGCAGCAAACCCCTGCACTCTGCAAATCACAAAATACATCCTAGGAACTCTCAGGAACCAAGATGTCCTCTTGTCTTTTTCAGAACCAAACCAGCATTTTTAAACTATAGATGAGAGGACTTTGACTCATCCAGTCCTACAAGACCCAGGAGGTCTTTTTGTCACTGGGTTCATTAATCTCTGCTTGCTTGATTCAAAGCAATTGAAAATCTTTGTGTCCTATTTGCCTCAGTTTCTCCCACTCCCAGGCTAAGCTGTGGAGTGCAGTACTACAGAACCACCCCAAACATTTTTCTCTGTTTGCAGACTAAGGTCAGTCATTGTAGAGAAACACACACAGGATTATTCAAAATAAAAACTAACAAATCCCCTCAGTAATTATACTTCTAGTTAAAAATAAAGTAAACCTAATTGTCTTGTGTCATTCTGTGCTGTTAAGTGACCTTCAATATTGCTGTTTAGGTTGCCCTGATAATTATTTGATTATTATTTCATGCAAATCAGGAGTTACCTTCCCTAAAGTAGCTGATTTTCAATTTCATCCTTATTTGCACACTGTATGAAACCATGACATTTCGGAGCTCTCCAGAGTCTTTTACATTGTCTGGCACTATTATATGTTGTTATCCAACTCTTTTTTCTTCTTAATTTGTTTCCTAAATCATTCTTTATTATTACCACAGCTGAATAGGTACATTACCCCAGATGCACACCCCATTTCACACAACACAACGTTAGGAAGTGAACAGCCAAGTGGTGGCTCACAGCAGACTCCTGCCCACTGCCTCCTTCCAACAGCAGCTCCAGGAGGGGGAAACTAAACGTCTTCTTGTAGCAATAACAAAAAAACTTAAAATAATCACAGCACGGATGCACGAGCACAGGGACACACTCACTCCATGCCCTTTTCTCTTTCTGGAGAGAGTTTCATTGGGAAGACCAAGGCTTGCCTTTGCTTTTGATGGTTTCAAGAATATCACTTGTGAAGGACCACCAAAAGCCCACTCTTATTAATTCAAACAAAGACTGAGTTTTCTTTACAAGGTCCCCAGAACTCCAAAGGAACATCTACTTAGGGAGACGCATCTTTTTTCTCTAGGTTATTAGTATTTGCTTTTGAATAAAAATTCAAGAGCTTCAAGGTCAATGAGCTTTTTATAGAAGCAAAAACCCATGAGAGGAATTTAAGCAATTATTCTCAGCCAAAGGAGCAGTCAGTTTAAGTAAATGTATGAAAGCCTCCAAATTATCAGCAATAAAATCTTATGTCATCTAATAACGACAACGATGACAAGAATTGCTAGGACACTGATTTAAAGCTCAGCATTTTTACAGTGCTTAATTTAACAAGTGCAGGTTACTTACTTATGCCTTTTCAGGCTGCAAAAGCATTTGTCTGGGTTTGCTTATTGTCTAAGATTAAACTTTGGGAAGACAAAAAAATATCTTCTAGAAATTATCACACAAAATTCCTGCAGGAAGAGATGCTGGGGAAGGCCCAGTTTCAGCAAGCAGAAAGTCTGGGGATGTCAGTCTCTATTTACAAGGCAAACGGAAGCAATGAGAGAGGATGAGTAGTAAACTTTTGGAAAATAAAGACAGAATTTAGAAACCAGCTTTGTCTTCAGACCAACAAACATCCAAGTGGATTTCTCATGTGGAAATCATTGCACTCTTCTCTTCATGTCTCTCAGGCAGCAATATCTCTTCTGCCTTGGAGGCGAGAGCAGGGAAGCCTATTTAATACTAATAAATACCTCTTACATCAAAGGAACTTCAGTGCTACAGCCCTTTTGTGGCTCTGAATGCACAAGCAAAATTCCTTAGAGGAAGCAGAGGGGGAACCATGGCTTCAAACTCAGCTGAGTTCTCCCAGCTGCCAGCATCCCCGGAGGACAGGACACGTCCCAGGGTAATTTCAGCATCCAAGAGTTGGGTGCAGAGGAGAGAAGTCCAATCACATCTGCCTGGGGCACCCCAGGAGGCTCAGGCCAGCTGGTACAGCTGGGTTATCACTGCATGGCTGTTGAAGACAACAGCTACAAAATGCAGCCCAAAGAAGCGCTGAGTCCCTGGATCCCAGCCCCAGCACTGTTTCAGTCCCACACACTTCTTAAATGAACCTGACTCAACAAGTGTGGAGTTGAAAGGTTGAAAAATTTCCACTTTCTTCTTTTTTTTTTTTTTTTTTTCTGACATGAGAAATCAAACACACTGAAAGCTCCTGACAAGTGGAGATCAATGGCAGATCCCCCCCCATTTAGCCCCAGCACAAACTGTCACCTTGCTGAAAAATCTGCCCACCACCCTGCCCTCTGTCCTCATCCGCAACCCACCAAAGCTCTGGGCATAACCCAGTCTTGATTTACCCATTAGTCTTTCTCCAGTAAATTATTCCACCAACCTTTTGGGGTCAAAGGATGAATTAACCAACTGCTGACTCCACTTCTCCACCGAAGAGCCGGGCGATGCCGGGAGCCTCTGCTCAGCTCCCTCCCGCTGCTGAGGGAAGGGGAGGGTGTGGGCAGCCCTTCTGGAAGGTCCTAAAATACAGACCAAAATCCCCTTCAGTCAATCAAGTCATCCCTTTCACTTCAGTGGGTTCTAGATGAGACTTTTTCCCCCCTCCCTGGGATTTAAAACTGGCTAAAGTAAAGGTTGGCTTTCCCCCAGTAAAGCTGGAGTATGGTGTAAGCTGCAATATCCACAGAGACAGACTTCCCCAGAAAATTCTGTCTGAACCTTTGAGATATTTTTTACAGAAACCCACAACACGTATTTGATGGCAAGAATGAACAAACCAGCAGACTGTGGGCCAGCCTGGCCATTTTCAAAGAGTCAGGTTTACACCTGTGTGTATTTATACTGTGTGTATTTACAGTCATATTTTTCTATACAATATAATGATCAATAAAATAAATTACATATTTATATATATTAATAAAATAAATACATATTTTGATTATTTCAGTATGAAGGCTGGACTGCTACAGTTATTTTTCTGGCCAAGGAACTTAATAATCTTAAATTCCTTTACAGGTACCAAAATAAGGTGCAGGACAACAAGAAGTTCCTAACTTGCCACTTGGCTTTTCTGTTCAAATTGGGGGTGGGAAAAATACAATCATAAATTCAATTGTGTGTTTACATTTCTAAAACACTTGTGAGATGCTTGAAGTCAGCAAAGCCTGCAGGTCACTCAGCCTCCCCCAGCCTGCAGGAGAGCTGGAGTAGCACGGGTGGATTTTACCTCTCTGGAGCTGCTAGGTTTATTCAGGTCATGGCAGGGTTATTGCAGCACAGAAGCAGGAACTGGGCAAGCACAGAATCCCAGAATCTTTTGGGTTGGGAAGGACCTCTGAGGCCATCAAGTCCAACCCTGGATCCACTCCCCCTGTGGTTCCCAGCCCATGGCACTCAGTGCCACATTCAGTCTCTGCTTAAAAACCTCCAGGGATGGAGAATCCACCCCCTCCCTGGGCAGCCCATTCCAATGCCTGAATGATTTCTGTGGTGGTAAAAAAGGATTTTCCAGCCAGTGTTCCTCATGCCCAACACAGGTGTTACACAGAGCCCTTACCAACAAAGCTGCACCAGGCAGCTCCGTAGGAAAACAAAATCCAGAACCATTTCCCACCACACAGAGCGTGGCTGTCAATGTGACTGTCAGCTCCAGAGATTTCTCAAAGCAGTTCCTGGAAGTGCTGGAAAATGATCCTGTAAGTCCTGTCAAAACAAAAGCAGGGTTTAAGCAGCTTGAGCGAGAGCCGGCGCTGATGACACCGACGGGGCTGGCGGTGGCCAACACGCTGTTTCCAAACACTGAGTCCAATCAAGACATTTGCTGCCACCCCATCAGCACGTTTGCCTCCGTGGCAAACACATATTTGGCATGTCCTGAAAACAAGCTGGCTGCAGCTTGGCAAAGCCCCACGGGATGCAGAGATGTTTTTCCTGCTTCCTTCAGAAGGGCTTTCCCCAGCCGAGATGCTTTTGGGTTGTGTGCCCGCAGGATCCCAGCTGGCAGGAGCCACCACGTGTTTTCCAAGGTTATTCCTCAAATAAACCCTCCTGCTGACTGACACCTACCTGGACCTCCTCCTCAGCCACACCAACCCCTCCCTATGCCTTTCCAAGAACCACTGGGAGCTTCGCAGCAGCACCAAGGGTTGGCTGCACCTCTCTGGAAATGCTCTTTAAGCCCCTCCTGGCTGCCAAGGCAGGGTCAGGGGCCAGTGTTCTGTGACATTAACCTACTTAGTGGCAATGTATGGATGAAATGTTTGCAAGGATTGAAGCAGAGCAGCTGCACTGAGCATGTCACGTGTGCCATGTTCAAAACCTCCATCTACATGTCCTTGGGTTTGTGGCATATTCAGTGTTTTGTCATTCAGTGTTTGGTCACTGCCAAGTTCAAAGATGCTGAACTCTTTCCCCACGTTCTTCTTATTTCAAAGCTCGGTGTTTCTAAACAAATCTCTGGCCACAAGAAAACATAAATTAAGCTCAAACCCATTTCCCAGTCCTCAGGAAACAACCAGACCAACCTGGCACAGCATCTGTGTTTCAGCAGAGGGTCCTCCGTGGCTCTGGTCTCATCTAACACCAGAGACAACCAATTCCCACCAGCATGTGACAAACCATGGTTTCCATTGTGAACTCTATTTCCAATTTTTCTTCAAAAAACGAATGACAGTAGTGGGGAGGGCTCAGCAGAGCAGTATGTGCAGCTGCAGGGACCTCTGCAGGGAAGAGAGAGGATGCTGCAGCCCAGCTCCTCCTGAGAAGAACAGAACTCATTTTGACAGTGGCTGTTGTGCTCTGCAGTTCCTTATTTAGCTGAGGCTTCACCAGCATTATCTGGGAAGCAGAAAATGTGTATGAAGGAGCATCAGAGCTGGTCTTGCAAAGAGGTAGAGCCCAGACCACCTCGTGCACTGCCCACCCATGTGGGGACAGCTCTCCAGAGCTGCTTCCCAAGCTCTGCAGACTCACCACTTATTAACAGCTTGCCTTCAGGAGCTGCCACTGACAGCAATCCCAGAGTGTGTTCCCAATGCCTTCCGCACAGCAGGAGGGTCAGGAAAGGTGGGAGCAGTCCCCTTGGCAGCACAGCTGGCACTTGGGAGCAGCTGATTCTTAGCTTGGTGGCACATCCAGAGCATCCTCCTGTGCTGGGAGAGCTGTGACCAGCCTGTCCTGCAGCCCTCAGCCCCAGAGGAGATGGGATCCCACTGCTGGGTAACCTGTCATCTGCAGCATGGGGACTCATTAGGCTTTGGCTCTAGTTTATTTTTTTTTCCTTAATATTTTTTTCTCCTCCATAGGTTAGGATTTTTTCAAATGCTCAAATTAGGACTCATTAACAGGAAAAAAATAATTTCCATTTGGCAGCATTACAGTGAATAAAATATCACTGGGATAACAATCTGCTTGGGGCTACAGGTACAGACCTTCAGGAACAAGGACAGAAGACCTTGAGTGGTTTTCAGTGACTTCCAATGTTCTTCAGCTTGGACACCAGGGGAAATTTTCCATTGTTGAATATTCACATCACAGGCAGTTTTGAGCTAATCATTTGGTTTCAGAATTTTTGCACACTGACTGCCAAAAATAAATTACCATGAAAATGGGATGCTGGCTACATGTGAGCTGGTGTACACTGCACATTTTGGAAGCTGCTGCAGAAAAATCAAACCAGAAGCAAGCAGCCCAGAGGAGACATCAGCCCAGCATCAGCCTCTGCCCAGAGCAGACACCCAGCACAGGAAGAATCCCATGACAGATAAGGAGGGCAGAGGATTATCCATCCCTTTAAGAGGTCTCACCTTGATTTTTTTTCAGACTGGTTGAACTACAGAGCTCAATATCCTCTCTGAAATATTTATCAGTGTAGATTTTCATACCATGTAGTTGCAATCCTTGTTTTGCTTTTGGTTTTTGAGCTCTGCACATTAGGATCCCAACGTGTCAGGCAATTCAGCTACTGGATTGCAGGCTGCTTCTCATTAATGTGGCAGTCTGATATTCTCCATGTGAGCAGGGGCTCGGGTCCATGTTTGGAGAAAGCTCAATCTCCTCACTTGGAGCAGAGCTTTGGTAGTGTCTTTCTTGTTGCCTACAACTGCTTTTGCAATTCAAGACCACGTCTGCAGAAATTCTCACCCTCTTCCTGGCTGTTTGCCATCTTTCCCTCCAGCTAATAACATTCTGTCTGGAAACAACCAAGCTGGTAATTTGCACCCATCAACCTTGTGTAAGACAATGTGCCAGCTATTTAGTACTGGAAATATTTATCCCCCAACAGGAGTCAAGGATCTTGTACCAAGCAATCCTCCCACTCCCCAATTCCCATCGTTTTCACTTGCTCTACATGATTTGCCAAAACCAACATCTCACTCCCTGGCCTCACCACAGATTTAAGGCCAGTATTTATATGTATTAGAGTGGGCACAGAAAGCCAGCTATAAATTGGCCTCTAGAAGCTGGCCCTGCAATGGATAGCAGACCATGCACTAGTGAGTAACACCTACAAATGAATATAAATATTGACCCTGGCCAGCAGAGCAATTAGACACTGTCAGCTTACCAGCACCATCTCTGAAGGTACAGAAGGCAAAGGGAGGGTCTTCTTTCTGTACAGGACTCTGGCTGTTTGCTGTAGTCATGGAGCAGATGACCAGTAACAAAATGTGGGAAATTCATCAACATAATGAATGACCACGAGTGCAATTCCGTTTCATAAAATGTTATAATTGCAGTAATTAACTACCCAGTCCTCCAGTTGCACATAATCCATCACAGTTTCCACTGGTAACAGCACATTAGACACATCCTCAGCTGAAAAATTCAATAGCCTTTGCACAGCAGTGAATTGCCAGCCTGACTGAGCAAACTGTAACCTGGCCAGGACAAACCTGAGGCAGTGACAAAGGCTGTGGCCAGTGCCCCAGTCTTTAAAAGCAGCAGAAGTTACTACAAAGAACCACATCTGCATGGGATGCTGCTGTGCTCTGGTACCCCAGCATCTCTCCCTGGGATGTTTCTGTGCTCTGGTACCCCAGCATCTCTGTGGGATGCTGCTGTGCTCTGGTACCCCAGCATCACTGTGGGATGTTGCTGTGCTCTGGTACCCCAGCATCTCTGTGGGATGTTGCTGTTCTCTGGTACCCCAGCATCTCTGTGGGATGCTGCTGTGCTCCAGCATCTCTCCAGGCAAGGACAGAACACTTTACACCCTTCACATCCAGAGCCCAAGCCCTGGTTGAGCACTGCCAGTGGCACACACAGAGCTGCCATGGAGCTAAATATTAAGTCCCAAACCTTATCATTAGAATCAGGGGCTGGTAGGCTTGCATTTCTGTGCTGCTCTCTATCCATACAGATGCACTGCTCCAGGCAGTACCAGCAATTAAGCTGTAGTGAGCTGCTTCCTCTGCACACACAAACCTGAGCCTGAATTTCCTAAACTGAACTGCAGTGACCAATCCAAACCAGGCTGGGTCAGCAGGGGACAGCACGGGGCATCCACTGCCCATTAATCCACTTGTGCTTTTTTTTTTTACTTTATTTGAGGAGGAGGGTGGAGGGATGCCTGCTACTGGTATGACCAAAGCACACCTCTGTCCCCACTCCCAGTGCTGGCTAGCTTGTCACCAGGGTCTCACCTTACAGCCCCAGCACTCCTGCCTGCATCCCTCCTGTCTGCATGCCCATCAGCACCACAGCACTCTGCAGGGTGGGGAAAGCACAAGAGAGTTCCAGAGTTGGTTTTGCTTTCAGGTAATGGAAAGAAGGTCAACAGGTTTCTGTCTTACAGAGTTGCTTGTTTAAATTTCTACAAACACCTGAATTCTCTTGTCTCCACCCTTCTGGTAGAAGGGAATCCAGTCACTGCTGCTCCAGCCCCAGTCCCCATTGCAGGGGTATAATAAAGCTTCACAGCTCATTCTTTGCCCTAATCTTTACACTACTTCCATCTAAGAGGATTAATCTGATGAATTAACTTGGAAGAGAGATTTTTAAATACCCCAATGCACATTCCATTTATTTCCCATAGTACATCTTTTCTTCTCCCCAGGAGTTCAACCCAAAGAAAAATCCGAGGGGTAGATAATAAAAAAGTTGGGATGAGAAGAAGGCAGAATAAAAGCTCAGACAATGCAGTTACATGATAGCCAGGAGTAAGAAAAGAGTTGGTCAGTGCAGACAAATAAGATTAACACAGCAAGACACTGGATAATTAAAACAGTTGTTCTTATGCAAAATTCAGCGGATATTCCCAAATGTCAGTGCCAGACAAATTGCACCATCTGGTCAGCAAGATAAAGTCTTTTAACAAGAACTTCATAGACTGAGAGTCCTCATCCACAAAAACAGGTCATGCTGGTACTTTAGGATTTTTCCAAATTGAGGGCAATCTACCCTTCCTCTTCTCTCCTACTCCATCCCAACTTTAAACAGCACATATGGTGCATCCCCAAAGTGAGACTGCCCAAACCCAAAAGGATCTGGTCTTCACTTCCTCCTTTCTTCCCCTGACAATTCTCTGTTTGCCTGATTCCAGATGCCAACACTATAGTTAAAAGCCCATTTGTCTCCTTAGGAAGCAGAGACAAATAACACCCCTAGACTGAGCAGGATGATGAGAGGGGCTCCCTGCACACCCACAGGTGCTGGGCACTCCCAGCCCCCCAGCAGCTGGCTCTGAAACCCTTTTGGCACTACCAGTGCCATTCCTCAGGAGCCACAGGGACCCCTCTGTAAGAGCCAAGGGATGACCTGTCCCAGGAAAAGGCAGAGGTCATCTCCCCATTTATCTCAACACAGCTGTATCAGCCCTTGATGCAAAAACCTAGTGGCCTCCCCACAGCAAATGTGGCCATTACTTTGGCATGAAGGGCAACCAGATAGTGAAAAGCAGGAAGCATTTCCCTGGGGTGCTGCTCATGCCAGAGCATCCTGAGTCAGTTGTTCATAAGCAGTTAAGTCTTCAAAATTCATTTTGAAGAGACAATGAACTGTCACCACGTGGCCATCCCAAAGGCTGAAGGTCAGGAGCAGTGCAGCAAAAAGAAAGAGCCTTCCAAGGGGGGAAGGAGGTACTCCTGTAGCAGTGTGGGACCAGAAACCTAGCAGGTTTAATTACTGTTTTATGCATTGTACTAATTCCCACGATTGTGCTGTGAAACCAAAACCCCGACTGAAGACCTTTTCCCCTTTTAAGAAAAAGCCCCCAAAGTAAATAAATATTCATACACATCTGCCCATTTGAAATGAGGGGAGAATGAATCCATAATTTCCACAGCTCAGTGACCTCCCACCAAGTGCCCTGTTATTGGAGATTTTCAGGTGGAGTTTGGCTTCATGAAATTCTGTTTAAGCCAAGTTGAAAAGTCAGAGAAGCATCTTTCCCTCAGTCACAGTGTTTTTCCAGAGCAGAACACCCACCTGTTCTCTCCCCACCACACCCTCCGCTGCTGTTTCAGCATTCCTGGCAGAAAGTTATTTTCAGAATATCCAGAGTCCAGCTACAGCAGTGCTGTTCCCATCAAGACACCCGTCCACATCCTCATCTCTGCACCCTGAATAGTTCACTCCACGTTGGGGACCAGCCCTGTAGATGGCACTGGATTCCATCCCCTCAGAAGCACACTGGGAAAGGCAATCAGAGGCTGAACCTGGAGATCTCTTTCATTTATAATGTAACATATGATTTCATAGAATGGCTCCTGGTGTCTGACGTGCTCCAAGATTTGGGGTGCAGAGAAGAGAGATGTAAAGAACATTTGAAAAGCAAGGAGAGACTACAGGTGGTGCTCAGGGTGCCAGGTGCTGGAGGGGTGACAAACCACAGGGAGAGTGTCCCCATCCCCAGAGAGCCCCAGGGAGGACCTGAGTGAATTTAAAGATGAATTTGTAGTGCAAATCTAACTACTCTGTCACATCTTGTAGTGGAAACGTGCACTCAGCACTGGGGATGAGAAGGAATAATCAGAAAGGTAAATGCCACTTGTGGCTTTTTTTCTACTCGTGACATTTGCAGTAGCTCGTGTTCTTCCCTCAGCTCAAACATCCCATTAGGGCAGGAGAAGTGGATTTATATTCTGTGTGTCTACACTGCCAGAGCCTCCCAGGAACAGGAGGAGGGGGTCACTGCAGATCAGCAAAACATGAAGGACACAAAGGACAGAGCCAGGAGAACCAGCAGGACCTGCAGGTGACCTGGTGTGTCAGGGGTCCTTGTCCCTCCCCAGGTCTCTGCCTGGCACTGATCAATCCAGACTTTGAGATCCTCTGCTTCTGCCTGCAGCTTCCCTGACAGCCAGCTCCTGGGACCCTGGGGAGGGGAGGTTTCTGGCTGAAAAGATAAAAACTGTTTATTGTACTGACCTTTTTCATTAATAGATGGAGTTAGGTATAAAATCACACCCTAATGACTTGAGAGATTAGAAAAGGGCATTTCAATTTTTTATCAAAACCTTTTGTGAGAGAATAGTCCCCCAGGGTGGACTTCATATGGGACAGCCCAAGTAGCAACTTGGGTGAATAAATATAACTTTGGTATAGCAGAGAATTGATTCACAAAGCAGCAGGGAGCATTTGGAGGAGTCATTCATTTCTTATCCCTGACTTTGGAGGGCAGGGGCTGGCAGGAACTCATGCAGGAAGCTGAAGAAGTCAGAGCCCTGCCTCATTTTAAGATTTGCTGGGTGTTAGCACAGGGGATGGTCCAGGCTGCACACCAAACCTTCTGGCCAAACTCAGAAACATTCTGGATTATACTTCATAACACTGCCATCACCTCCACCTCCACTGAAGTTCATGGTCTGAAATCAGCTCATGGGACTGTCTGGCTGTGTATTAGGATCTAAGATCTGGTGCTGACCTTCCATTTTTCCCACCCTACTGCATGAAAACTGTTTCCCAATGTTTACCAGGTGCACAGGTTCCCAGTGAAATCACAGAATCCACTTCTATGGAAACCAAATTAAATCCTGACAAGACACAATTGTACTGGGTGTTTAACAATCCAGTACACAGAAACATTTGCTTAGGTTGAAAAGAAACAACAACCCACATTTCTGATCATATTGAAGTTCAGTTGTGCTCCCAATTACCAGTTCCTCACTGTGCTCACCATAAGGAGAGAAAGCAGATCAGCAAGGGAGAGGTGTGGGATAGAGGGAGAGGCAGGCAGGGGCCACCAGTGCCCCAGCTCAGGATCCATACACCCCACTGAGCTGTAAAACCCAGGGACAGAAGGTTGGGATGCATTAGCTGCTCACCATCCTTTTGCTGACCTAAGGACATCCTTCACAGTATTTCCCTTCCCCAGGGAGATGGCACAAGCTGGGCTGGACAAAACTCCTGAAAAAGGCCAGGTCTGGGATGCTGTTTTACTCTGGGAGATATTGGGCAATTACTCAGGGGTGAGCAGAATGTCAGAGTGCCCAAACTCAGTGCTGTTCTGCACAGCAATAATGATTCCTTTAAAAAATGGGGCAACCTTGAAAGTATCCCAGACAGCACATCTTCTGTCCATTGGCTGCTATTACAGTCAATTGAAAAGGACAAAAGAAAGCATCTGAAGCACTTCTGCTGCCAGCATCCCCTGGTACCACCGTCCCTGCTCAAGGCAGCTGAAGACAAATTCCCCAGCAACAAAACCTGGAGCTGTTTTTCTGCAGAGCTGCTCAGGCTAAGGGGAGATCCCAGGAGAGGGGAGAAGAATTGACTTCCACATTTAACCCAGCATTAATCTCTGAGCTCTCAGAAAGCCACATGAAGCCTCTCATCTGTATCCAGTGCACCAAGACACTTCACCAGCCCCCAGGTGAGGAGCCATACATCCTCAGAAACACCCATTAGTGCATCAGGACCCAGCTCCTGCCAGCTGATCCTCCACATCTCCACCAACACCTTCTCTTTGCTGCTTTGTGCCACACAGCAGATGCTTCCTCACAATTTAAAAGTTGTCCAAACTTCCCACTTCTGAGCCCAGAGCCAGCAGACAGAGGTTTCCAGCTGGAGAAGGACTGTGGCTGCTGAGAGACTGAGTTTCACCAGACACAGGAAAATTCTTTGCCTGAGATCATTTCCATTTCCCTTCCATTTCAGGGCATCATGCTGTGAAGAGAAACCCACAGACATAAGCACGTAAGGCTCTGAGAAGTGACAATATTTTAAGGCAAAAGAGGCCTCTTGATGCTCTTAAGCACATTGTGTCTGAGACCCCAGGAAGCCAGGACCCTCTTCTGGCACAGGGCTGAAGATGGCATTTTGTCCCCTTCCTACCCCTCAACCTTCTCAAACCAGCAAGAGCAGAAGTCATGCAAAGCAGACACAAACCAGGAGCTTGCTAGGTGGGCTGGAGGTGGAAAGGCTGGGAAGAGGCAGCAGGTTTGGCCCAGGAGGTTTTGCTCCCCTGAGCTGGTGCTGGGAGCAGTCAGGGGAGCTCTGCCTCTCCTCCCCACCATCCCCAGGGATTCCCAGCTCTCACCCACTCAGGCCCATGCTTATGAGGACTCTGGAATTCCTTCCTCTCTGTCCCTTTCCCTGCACAATTTCACAGTAACCTCCCAGGCAAGCAGAGAGAAGAGATCTGCCAAAACCAGGAGCCAGCTTTGAAGTTGGAGCTTCTGTTCTGGATCCAGAAAGATTTTGATTTAATGCACACCCTGCCAGGAAAGACATTTCCTAATGGAGAGCACTCTAAACACAACCCTGCAAGCAGGACTCTGAGTCCAGGTGAGCTCCAGCCTGGGCTCAGCCACCCCTGGGGCTAGAAAATCTGCTCCAGTCCCATTTTTCCATAGCTATCAGGGTAGTAAAGACAGCAATAACCTGAGCACAGTTGTGAACCAAAACATTTGGAAGAAAGGCTGATGGCAGGAGCTGAGCAGCATCTGGCCTGAGCTGGAAGCACTGATTTGCACCAATTTTATTCCATCCTGAGGCTCACCTCCCCACACCTCAGTCACCCAGAAGGTGGAACTGCCCGGAGGATGTCAGCAAACCATTTAATGGGTGTTATGAGCTGCTTTTTATTACTGCTTCAGTAACTACAAATTCCATTTGGTAACACCAATTATATTAATACAAGCACCCTCAGTTTACTCGTTATAATTAAAAGCAGCTCCTACACAAATAACTTAAGAAGAAAATGCCTTTTCTTATCCGCAGGAAAGTGGAGCTTGATTTTTGCCTCTCCCTAGGCATTCAGTCACTTGATTAAGCCATAGCAAAGTACACCAGGCTAATTAGGAAAGCAGCAGTTCCCAGCTTCCTGCTCATTTGGAACACACCGAGGCTGAGACTTCCCATTTTGCAAAGGCACTTTGCAGCCTCCTCCCGCCAGCTCCCAACAAAAGGTGCTAAATGGGTGATTTGGGGAGTCACTGGTGGCTTTAGCTGAGAGCAGACGTTGAGCACATCGTTATTTACATCAGGTTAATGTTAAAAGCCCTTCTGTTCCCTTTCTAGGGGACAGTTTGGGACCAGTATCTTTTTCTTTTTTTTTTTTTTTTTTTTAAAGAACCCTTGTGATAGAAACAAAAATTGCTGGTGGAAATATTGCAGTGTCCAAACCACGGAAGGGTTAGCCAGGCTTTGGGTACATCTTTCACCTCTGCCATGAGTTCTTCAGCACATCTCAGTCTTGCTTCACCCCACCCTGGGTGCCTACCTGGGTGACTTTTCTGACCTCTTTGTGCTGAGGTGAGAGCACGGGGCCATTTGGGCTCTGGAACCAGGTTTGAAGTGAGGAAACCAGAGACAAAATGCAGGTGTTCCACATTCACTGCCCACTCTTTTCCCAGAAAGACTTCCGTGCCCTTTACCCCCCACATACAAAACAAGGTTCACATCCTGAGACTTTCTGGCTGGGCTGTTCTTGCCTCTTATTTTTGTTTCCAAAACCTTCACCCTCCCCAGAGGGACTCCAGGCTTGCAGAGGAGCCACTCACAGATTATAAAGCAACTGAGGATTAACAAAGCCTGAGAAATTAAGCCAGATCTTTCCTTCAGCTCACATGGGTTTTGGCAGTATTGGAACAAATCCCCAGATGATACAGGAGGCAATAAATTAATATTACTATTCTTCACCTGAGCACTGGTACCTCTTAATTTTAATAGCAACCAAAGATGAAAGTGCCTGTCAGACCATTGCTCTATAAGGGAAATTATTTTATATCAGTGGGATGGAGCAGCACCACTGCCAAAGGGCATCATCCAGCTGGTTTACACGAGCTGCCAGGAAGGGGCTGGGAAGGAAACTCCTTTCCCAGTCCTCCCCTTTTCCCCCACGCAGGACTGTGTGCACTGGGATGGCATGAGAGCTGTGCCACTGCACCTCCTTTCCTTCTCTTCACAGACAGCTCACCCAGGCCGTGCCTGTGGTGCTGATAAATGCCTTAAATAACGTCAGGAAACTCAACCCCCCATGACTTTCCTGCTTCAGACACAATGTTCTTGTCAGCAGCAGAGAGCTTAAATGTTCTTTCCTTTCACACCTATTAGGTTGGAACAAGCTCTGTAAGTGTAAATAACCTTCCCCCTAGCATAATGAAAGACCTTATTATAGCCTGGGATTAATTTTTCTAATCTATTTACAAGCAAAGAGGTCAAACTCGAATTTGACACTGAGGCAAGGAGGCAGGACTCATTATCTCCAGAAAGACTCAAGAAAATGGATGAGCATAAACATTCAATAGCATTGGAACTTGAGTCCCTGTCCTAGCTTCTAATTAAAATCTATCCAGCAAAGCTCTGCACTGCAAACGTCATTAGCTACAGGAAAAATGAGATTCCTAAGGACGGAGCAAAAATGTTTTGATCTTAACAATTGAGTTATTTTAAAAAGTCATCTGCTCCAAACTGCATCTCATTCCTCCTCCGTGTCACACTGAGCTCCAGCCTGGGCTGCCAAGCTGCAGAACACAAACTACCAGGGGCTTTGTACCTGGGACTCTGCTCCTGCCTGTATTTTGGTGAGGAAGCCCAGCAGGACTGCTGTTTCTAGCTGCAGAGGTTCAGGGATGTTCAGAGCCCCTTGGGTCTCTGTCCCCTGGCAGGAGCAGAGCTGTCCCTGCAGAGCATGGCCAGGGACAACCAACCCAAACTCATTCCTGCTCATGTCTGGGGAGAAGTGCTCTGCAAACATGTCAGTAACACTAAACAGGTTCTAAAATATTCTATCATCTCAGTAGTTTCATAAATATTACCAATTCTCCTCAACCTCTGGTTACTAATTGGATTTTGCCCTGCATACAGTCCTCACTGCTGCTTAGGAATAACACAGGTTCTTAAATACACAAGAGAGCACTTGAGGCTTTGCCCACTAATAGCCAAGGACTGGAATAACTCCCACATAATCCAGCTACCAAAAAAAACAACCCCTCTTGCTATAACCCTCCTACCAGAGAGCATCACTCGGTGCCAGTGTCTGCACTGATACTCCTGAGCAGCTGGCTGCAATCCTGGGACATCAGGAGAGCTCAGTGTGCAGACCCTACGTATTTATTGTCTGCTAACAGGATCTGGATGCTTTCATTGCATTTATCTGTCTACTTGATGCATCTATTTAACTCCCCGAAAAAATGGAGCAGGAGACTGTTCAGCTTGTATCCACCCTCACCAAATGGAACTAAACTCACCCTTGTCAGGAGCCCTGCACCCTTTCCTGGCATCCTGAGAACTGATGCTGCCAACATTGGTATTATCTTATTTCTGCCACAAGAATCATACAAAATTATGTTGCCTAACAAGAAATAAATGTAGTAGGAAAACAGTGTCCAGCACTCCCAGACTTGACAGCACAGCCTGTGCACAGCCCATCACACCACTGGATACAATCCCTGCCCTAAGAAATATGCAAGATGCCACTTATTTTTATCAGCTGTCTCTTGGCAGTGTCAAGCAGAAGGATGGGGCTGCTGGGAGCATGGAGCATGCAAGGGCACCTCATAGCACACTGCATTCTGCTGGCAATTTAAGGCATCATTTATCAGGATAAACCAACTGGGGTTTTATATTCTCCTTTTCAATACAAAGCATCAGTTTTTATGCATTTGAACAGCTGATTCTTTGAAAAGGAAGGGAGAGGATGGCTGGGTGTCAGCTGCCCTTTGCCCAGGGGGTTGAAATAAGGACCACGAAGGAAGAAATCCTCCAGCTCCAGCCAGGAGAGCTGCTTGGCTCTGCCCCTCAGCATGGATCAGTACCAACCCCAGCTGGAAAACACAAATTCCTCATCTCCCCAGTCCCTCCCAACCCCCCGAGCATGCTGGGGAGCTGAACCACACAGACTAGATTAAAATGCACTCATCTTCCAAGAGAAGCAAATCCATAAAACACCCATTGGGGATAAGGTGAGGGGCTGGCTCCCTCCTCCTGCCTTCCTCAGCCTCCTATTCCCAGAGGATTCAAGAACCTGGAAAAAGGAATGAGGAGTCCAGCAATTAGTCCTCTGGTAGCCACAGTGGGTGCTGTTCTAAATAGCTCTTGTGAGTCCCTAATGGCAAAGAAAGGAGGAGGAGGATGGTGAAGAAACAGAGAGGAGAGAAGAGGAGAAGAGAGGAGAGGAGAGGAGAGGAGAGGAAGAGGAGAGGAAGAGGAGAGGAAGAGGAGAAGAAGAGGAGAAGAAGAGAAGAAGTATTTCCTTTTTTGTTAGCACCTTGCTAACTGGTTTTTGGTTTCCACATCAGACAACAGAAAAAGGTTCCTTTGCCACCTCTTCCCCATGCCCTCCCCAGAGCACAGTAAAACTCCTGAGCAGCTCTCTTACCACTTTTTCCCCTCCTAACATGATCAGTTAACAGGCAGTAAATGGCTCTCAGTAACTACTTGAAAGCATTTTCAAAACTTCCTTTTAAATAAGATCTATAAAGCCCATAAAATTCCTTTCCAAAAATCCAGGCATCCATTTGTGGAAACAAGTCACTTCTGGTACTGCCTGTTATCACCTATTTATGCCTTCAGGTTTTGACTTCACAGCTCTTTTTTTTTTGTTTGTTTGTTTGTTTTGACTTCTCTCCCATCCCATCCCAGAGAATCAAGCCCAGATGCTGTGGGGCTGAAGGACCATCTCCTTCCAATCCCCTCCCATTTGCAGGGACACCTCCCACTAGGCCAGGATGCTCCAACCCCATCCAACATGGCCTTGAAGGTCCCAGGAAGGACCCCAGCCCAGCAGGAGCACAGAAGAACCTGGAGCAAAGGCAGAGCTATTTATTGCCCAAGCAGGCTGTCTCTCTCCACACATATTCTTCCCAGCCATCCTCTCTGCTATTCCAGGCTTTTAGGGTGGCTCACGGGGTTTTTAAACAGTTTGGCAGGGTCCTCTGGATAATTATAATGAGCTACAGCCTTCCAACCCCCCCTGCAAAATGTGATTCTGCTCAGGCTGACTTATCTGACTGCAGCACTCCTTCTGTCTCCTGGGAATGTTTACAAGAAGCAGGGGACCTCCTGGAAAAACAGGGAGAAAAAAAAAAAAAAAAAGGATAAAAGCAGCTGGTTGTGTCTGCTGGCTTTGGCTTTCTGTCCTCCTGCCTACCTGACATCTCCTGCAGCCTGGGGGAAACCTGTTCCCACCACAGCAGTGTGCCCTGCAGCAAGGCAGCTGCCCCTGGGACCCACTCCTTTGCTGTAAGGAGCCTTTGGGCTTTGCAGCTTCTGAATATGAAGTTACTGCTCCCAGCCTGGCCCTGCTGCTTTGGGAGGGCATTGGGGTTTATGATACAGTGACTCAACATAAAGAAATGTTATCACTGGGCTCCACTACTGCTCGAGATGGTTTGGACTTGAGCTATCCCAGTGTGGGCCACCTGCTCTTAGCCAGGAGGGACAAGGAAATGTGCAGGAAAAAGGTGCAGGATGCTGCAGTCACCTCCTGCAGCAAAACTGAACTGAAGAGCTGTTTAGTTGACCACAACCAAGAAAGGGCAGAGCCATCCTTCTGCAAGAGCAGAAAGCACCAAGGGATGTGGCCAATGCTGCGGGACCAGCGAGCAGCACGCCCTGTACTGTTACCCATCTTTCTTCTTTTTCTTCTTATGTTACTATTATATGGTTATATTTGTTGTTATTGTTATTATTTGTATTTTTCTAGAAGCAAGCATAGACATGACATACAGCTGGGGACAAAGATGGCATCCTACAAAGTGCAGCAGCATCATTAATGGATTTGGCTGACAAGGCACTGAGAAACAGCTCATCAATAATCCCTCTCCCCATCCTCCCTGGCCAGCTATAATGATGATACAATTATAGCATAAAGAGCAATCCCAGAGATGTATGATATATGAAGTACAAAATGTGCTTTCCTCAACTTCTGCAAAGCAGGAAAGCAACAAATTAACTGGTAATTAAGTCTGATAAGGCAATGATTTGAGCACGACCTTTGTAAAAAAAGGGCAAAAAAAGTACCACTCCTCATTCATGTTAATACAACACCTGAGCTCCTTACTAAATAGATGTCCATCAATGGGACATTTCCTAATTGCTACCCAAGTAATCCTCATGAGTGCCTGGCAGGGCAGGGCTTGCTCCACGTGGGCCAAGTAGCCAAGAAGAGCTCAAAGTGGGGCACCAAGCATTGTGTGGGCATTGGGGACAAGATGAGAGCTTTACCAGCTTGTCACCCAAATCCAGGTGGAAACAGCTGGGGTGACCCTCCACAAACACCCCCAGGACAAATCCCGGGGAGATGAGGGGAGGGCTGTAGCCTGGAGGAACGGGAAGGAACTGGGGAGGGAACCAGCATGGGGCTCATGGAGCTGGCACCACCCATCCAGTGACCACAACCAACAGACCTGGGCAGAGAGCTGCTCAGATCCGACAGATAACACCTCTGCAGGAATTATTCCTTTTCATTTATAAAAACCAGACAGGACATTTGTTTATTTGTGTCCCAGAGCATTCTGAGAAGAGCAGAGGGTGACCCGCACCTCCCCAAGCTGCCACCCTTGGGGAAGTTGACCTGGCCAGGGCTCCTCCAGTCTTCTCGGGCAACCTCTCTCTATTTTATTCAGTTCTGTGGGACCAAGGTGGGGACTTAAATCACATTTAAGGGGCTAGGAACTAAGTACAAAACTATGAAAAAACCCAACCCGGGCAGCTCTCACCTGCAGCGGCAAATGCCGTGTCGGGAAACAACAAAAAGGAGCAGGTGAGCCCCTGGCTGTGCTGGAGGGTCAGACAGCCAAATCCCTGAAAAAACCAGCCTTGGCAGCTCCAATGGATGGGCAGCCACAAACCTCCTTGCTAGGAAATTTTTCCCCTGTCAGAGGGATGGGATATTTGTTACTCACTTTCCCCCTCATTTTCCTGTGGCATTTTGGGGCAGGGCCACAGCTATAAACAATAACAGGGATTTTATGGCCAAACTTCAGAGTGCTTTTTGCCTCCCTTATTGCTGACTCTTTTATTTTTTTCCACCGGAGAGGGAAGGAAATGAAAGTGGTGGCATTTACAGCACAAACACAGCACTAAATTCACCAGAGAAACGCAGCCGGTGGCTGTGGGGCTGGAGCCAGAGGGGCTGGCAAGTGAGAATGGGGCAACAAAAGCAGGGGAAAAAAAAAAAATTGATTTTGCTCAAAATGAGAAGAAAGCCATTCTCTAGAAATTGAATAGGTTTGCATCCCCAGGTGTAAAACAAAACCATCTTTTAAAAGAGTGCTTTGGTGCATCAACATAAAATATAACTAAATAATTATTAATTATTAGAATCATAACTATATTTTACTGTGTTAGCACAAACAATACCTTCCCTTGGAAAGCCCCCTGAAGCTATAAGAAAGCAAAGTTTTGTTCTCCTCTGTTTTAGAGCAGTAACCACCAGCTGCTTGCTCATTTCCATGGCAGGAACATAACCCAGAGCCAGGGAACCCCCAAATGCCTCCTGGGGCTGAGCCCTGCCATGGGGGCACCAGGACCCCAGGGTCCCATGGGGCTGGGAGGTAAAGGGCCTGCAGACCATTCCTTCCCATTCCAAAGCAATCCAGGTTTCCTCAGCCCACCTCCCACCCAACCCAGACCCTCAAAAAAACAAACAAAAAAATCTTCCAAATAGCCTGAGACTACAAAGGGAAATACAAAGGTTGTCAAGACAGGGTGGGATGAGCAGCCTGACATCATTACAGAGCTGAAGGAGAAACCCTCAGCAGAAAGATGTGCAGGTACCCCGAGCAGGCACCCCAGATAAATGTAGGTACCAGTTTAGAAGTGCTAAATGACTCTATGAATCTGTTCTCTTTCATTTCTCTCATAAAATATTTCTCCAGATAAATAGAAGGAGGCTGAAAGCTTTTCACCTTTGCATCCTGGATCTTAAAAAAACCAAAAAACAAACAAAAAAAAAGCCCAACTAACCAACCAACCAACCAAACCAACCTAAAAAATAAAACCCCAAGTGTCTCTGCAGGGTGTTTGTCTCAGCTTTGCTTGCTGTAGGAAAATGCACACACAGCCCTTTGCTTTCAGGTTTGTGAGACATCTCCTGAATAAGCTTCTTGGTTATTAGGTTTCAAAACAATTTATGGAAGAAGGTTTGTGGACTTCCAGCTCTGCCAGCAGCACGACTGATCTGATCCCCCTGCTCTCAGCCAGGGAGGACCAAGGGCTGATGGCTCAGCCCAGATCTCCTGCCAGGGGCATCAGTGACATAGTTATTGGGAAGAGGGTGAGAAGGGAACCTCTTTAAAAAGATGGGCTAATTTTTAATGACTTCTTGTTACTTCAATGATTTTTGGGTTACTTTAAAGATGGATTACTGTAATGATTTTTTTCCCTTTTTTTTTTTCCCTTTTTTTTTTTTTTGTTTTTTTTTTTGTTTTGTTTTGTTTTGTTTGTTTGTTTGTTACTTTTTAATGACTTCAAAGCAGAAAGAGTTGTTTAAACACAGGAGGCATCAGCACCACCTGAATTCACACCTATTTTGCCTCCAGGAAACAATTCCTGGGACACTGGAGTTGTGTCAGGGCTAGGAAACTCCTCGAGGCCACAGCAAGCAGGTCTCCTCACCCCTTTAGCTGCACTTGTCCTCCTTGACAAAACATGGGACAACACAAGCACCTGAACTGCTCTGACAAGGCAAAGGCTGTGAGGGAAAAGGGCCTGGATGGTCCTGCCATGAGACAGCCCTCCAAAGCTCTGCCAGAAAGACCCTCCTCTCCGAACACTTCTGAAACCATCCAAACCATCCACATTTCATCCAAATCATCACCAGTTTTACCACCATCACCAGTGAGCTCTGCTCTGAGCCACTGCTTGGTGCTGGACCAGGAGGTGCTCCAGGAGGGGAGGGATGCTGCTGCCAGGGTTTGTATGCTCAGTGCTTTCTGAAATGTGGACCCAAATTATCCATTTCTGCAGGGAAGATAGGACCACATCATTATCTGTTCTTTGCACCACCAGGCAATGTGTATTAAATCGTTTGAATAGAGAATACTGCAGTAAGTCCAGATTTTTTATTTATTTCTTTACATTATGGAAAGCATTAAAAAAATACAAGTGAATATAATAACCAATAAAAGATAAAAATTCTTCTTTCTTTTAAATTGAAGTTTACCCAAGTTACACAAATGCAGCATTTTAGCAGCACCTTTTACACTTCAAAGGATTTCTATGTTTATATTAAAACCTGGATCTGGGGGATTTATTATTTAACTAATTCCATTTGCAGGAATAAACCATGGATAGACCAGCCTTCATTTGGGTAACTTTTCCTTCATGAAATGCTATTGTCTTGGCAGACAGAGGAAGGGTCAATCACCAAGCCCTACAGTTAATTTTATCAAACTCCTGGAGCTCTGGCTGGGGATGGATTTGTCCCACACTCCTCCCTCCCTCTCCACCTCAGAAAAAAAAAAAAAAATTGCAAAAATTACCAAGCACACGGTGTCCACACAACTCCCCCAGCTCCCTGGGGAACCCCTTGCAGCCTCTGCAGTGGGTTGGGCTTTAAAGGTTGCACAAAACAAGCAGCACTCAGACGTGATGCACCAGGAGCCACCACGCCAAAACAGCCCAGAAACATCCTGAAACTGCCAGTCCTGGGGACCAGCAGGAACATCACCAACACCCCTGCCCAGCAGAGTTAGCACTGGACAGTTTTGCTGTAATTATAGATTTGAGGAAATAAACCAGTTGTAGGGATGCTTGTACTATACTGGTATAATGGGATGAACATGGACCAACTGTCAAAAAAGAGCAAAAAAACTGCATAAACCAGAACCTGACAGGGGCCAGCCAACATAGCTCAGCTTAGTGCAATTAATCTTACTCCACAAGGTAACTGTTAGCCACGAGCTGACCTGCTAACCACCAGCTGACCTGCTAACCCACTTTCAGCAGGTTGTCAGCAACATCTGAGGAAATGAAACGCTGAAATTCCCCAAGTCTCAAGTCACCCCAGGGCTCCTCTCCCAAAGTTAGGCTCCCTCCACCACTGGCTGGTGCAAGAACAAGCTGTGATGAAATGCTAACACTGAATTGCTGCCTTGGTCAGGATTTCCCTCTCGGGGAAAGCCTCTTCAGGAGGGATTTGCCCATGGAAGGGATGTGCACGTGCTGGAGTCCTGCACTATGGGCTCCAGAAGGAGGGATGGCATTCATTCCCTTCCTCATTAACAAATGTTTCCCTCATCCTTGAGCTCTCCCCATTACACACAGCCCTGGCTCCTGCAGAAAGCAAGCTTGACCTTTTCCACAGGATCAAGAGCCAATTTATTGCATATTTTAAATTCATAACGAGATCAAAAAGGATAATGCTACGATGACCTGGAGATCAGCCCAAGACATGAGAGATAATTGTTTCCTTAATTGTGATGCCTGAATTAAATTACTTCTGCACTCTGTTAGGCAGATGATGTGTGAAGTGGGGGCCCAGCAGCCCCTGGCAGCTCTTGCAGGAGTCAGGGTTAACCTCTGGCTGGGGTTCAGGAGGCCACATCCCTGCACCCCCACCACCCCTGCAGCACACAGTGATGTTCCTGCTCACTCACTTGTGCCACAGCCACCAAATCCCAGCCAGGGACACCTGCATGCCATGGGATCAAGGGTTTGCAGATCATCACTGGAGACCAGGCTCTAAAATAGGAACACTCCTCCCCCTTGGGTGACACCAAGTCCTGGAGCTCTTTGTCCTGGAAGGAAAGATCCCTCCCTGCCAGGGGAACAGGATCCCCATCACCCCAGCAGCACATCCTGCACACCACCCCTTCCACAGATTGGGTTTTCATCGACCAAACCTCCCCAAAATTAAACCCCAGCCCCAGAATGTTACAGTTGCTGCTTTGGCTGCAGAGAGCCAGGAGTTCCTGCAGAGCTGGGGACAACAAGGAAATCTTTCAGACATGGTTCCAGTTGAGTCCATTAAGAATTCCCTTTTGTTCCAGGGTATGGAGCAGCATCCTTACCAGATACTGGTGGTGGCTTCTCTGGGCCCCAAAGGGGATGCCAGTCTGAAGCCATTTCTTTGCAGACAGACAAGCAGCATCCTTTTTCCTTCTAGGAGAGAAACATTTATATCCTTAACCCCCCCCAGTTTCCCAGCCAGCAGCACCCCAGCTGTCAATGTCCCTTTGACAAGAGGCTGCTTCTGCCCAACACCTCCTGCAAGGGTTCAGCACAAGGTTCCTTTAGGAGTCCCAGCTCCAAGGCACCCTCAGCACTGCAGCCAAGTCCTGCCTCACCTCTGGCATCAAAGCAGAGACAAGACATGCCTGGGGTGCCCCTCTGGAGCCCCCAGCTCATTCCCCATGGGTGACAGGGACAGCAGCCACAGCCACTGGCAGGAAAAGGCAGGAGCACTCCTCACAGTCAGCCTCACCTTCATCCAGGGCTTGCTGTGGATAAAGCCATGGATATGGTTATTACACTGCTTTTTATCCAGCATGGAGAGGTGGATAAGGATGGAGACCTGTTATAAACACCAGCAAAGGTGAAGAGCTTCCATTTCACAGCTCTCAGGTGGCTAGAGATTTTATTGTAAAGAGTTCTCCAACCTGCAGAAACAACTGATCAGTTAATAAAACCATTAATGTGAAGTGCAACTGCACGTTATTAACCCAGACAGGAAAATGTATTTAAACTTCATAAGAAGGCACAATTAAAGATAGAGGAGACGTAACAGCATGTGGCTGCATTCTTGGCAGAGGCAATCTGAAGAACAAAGAGATAACATTAAAATGAATAATATATTAGCAGCCTCTAGCAATGTGCCAGATTCCAGGCTCAGGCTGGTGGGGAGCAGCAATGATCCCTGCCACCTGCTCACCATTCATCCCCCTGAGTATTCCCTGAACACTCACTGTCTGCCCCTCACACCTTCACAGAGCCACAGGCAAACCACCAGCAAAACATTCCACAAGTTCTCCGTTTTTTTCTACCCAGAACTGTGCTTTTATTCGTGCTCTCAAGCCCCAAAATACCTCTTTCCACCCTGAGTGGGGGGAGCACACTGGCCCTGTGTGCTACACATTCCCACCCACACCAGCTAATGAGAAACCATTGAGATGGAAACAGTCAGATTGTATCTGGGAGCTGGCTGGGTGAGCAGCAGGGTGTGCTGGAACCTGGAATAATAATCCTGGAAGCAAGGTACAAAGGATGATGGTTTTCAAGTAAATTAAAAGGTTCACAGGAGGAAAAATAAGAAAGCACTCAGACAATTACCCTCAAAAGATCCCCAAAGTCTCTAGTTCGAAGTTCAGCTCCAGTAGAGCAAGAGGAAATCAAAGAAAAAAAAAACAAGATTGGTGGTTGTAAAGAGTGGAGAAATCCATTAGAAATCAGATAAAGGTGCTGAGGGCCCCAGAGGATGCTCTGGGATCACTCACCTGCTGCCAGGAGGAACTCATTGCTCTGCAGGAGGTCGGTGCTGAGCACTCCACAGCCCCCTCAACAGTATAAACCACATCCCAGGGTGAAAGGCCAGCAGCCCAGGAGCTGATTTGCAGAGCCAGGCTCCAGAAGAGGGAAGGCAGAGGTCACCTGCAGCAGGAGACACAAACCCGGGGTCACCAGAGCCTCCCGCAGCATCGGTCCCTGGCAGCTGCATCCAGAGCCCCCCAAAAGGGCATTTTCCTTCAGCTGCATTTCACGGACCCTGAAAAAAACAAGCAGTGGACCTGCTGGGTAGCTCACCACAAGACGACCTGTCAACAAAAGGTAGTTTCAGTCTGAAAATTAAAACTGCTGCCTAAGTGTGAAGGCAGCTCCAGGGGCAGAGGTGGGCACACAGCTCTGCAGCATCACCCCCCCTCTGTGTCCACCTCCAGTTACTCTGCCAAGAGAAACAAATTTTTTTAAAAAAATCATCTTTTCCAACAGCTTTGAGTGCTTTATTCCCAGCACATTACCCTGGCCACAAGCTCCTGTCCCCCCACCTGTTCAGTTTAAACAAATCTGGTGAGTCCAGAGAGGAGCAGCTCCAGCCCAGCTCCCGGAGACACGAAGCTGCTCCAGTCATCTCCCTGCAGTGTAAATAATTTCCATAGAAACTGGAAACATTCCCTAAACCAACAGAGCCTCCCTTATTTCCAGCAATTATCTTAAGGTCTGATTTGCATTTTAAATGTCACCTGTATAAATTAAAACTGTTTACTGCTAATGCTCTCATCACCCTGAGTCATCTGGCAAGAGCTACAGACAGGTTCTGTTTCCTCCAGAAAACTCACCCACAGGTACATCCCCCAAAAAGCTGGCTGGGGCTGACTCCTCCAGGCACAGCACTGGCTCCTTCCTGCAGGCAGCCAAGCCAGAAAAGACAGTGATTTCAGGGCACACTTAGGGGGTACCTTTGTATTTATAGGGTACATGTTTAAGCTATAGATTAAGCACCTGATCTTCACTCCAGAAAGAAATAACCACAGCCTCCAGGGTTTTCAGGCACTGGTTTGGATTCTCCTAGAGTCATCTAGTAGTTTATAAATACATCTTTTCCCTTATACTAAGCTTTCCTGACAAACAGAAAGTCTTCTCCCCATTTGAAAACCATTTAACTTAAATAAATCAGATAAGCAACAGGCTGTGCCTCTGAGGAACAGCTGCCAAACTCGCTGGCTCCCAGTTCAGACTGGAAGAGCTGTGCTGATCCAGGGGGCAGGCAGGGAGGATAAATCCTGAATCCTGCTCCCTTTCCTTGGCTGCCAGGCTCTGCACTCCAGGGCACTCCCACCAGATCTGGCAGGAAATACTGCCCCTAATTCAATTGCTAAAGCCAGAGAAAGGCAAAACCTTGCTGTGCTCAGACCAGTATTTTGCAAACTTCAGGTGTGGGAAAACAGAGTCTGACCACCCATCCCTATGGGTACAAATAAGCCATGGTGGTAAACTGGGAGGGAGAAAAAAAAAAAAGTCATTTTCCTTAAGTATTCACAAACCAAAACATTCGATTAAAAATAAAATAATAATAATAATAATAATAATAATAATAATAATAATAATAATAATAATAATAATTTTTTTAAAAGACAGAAAATTTGAAGACGTCAGAGACCTTCCCATGAGCTCCAGGTCCCCCCCTTTTGCATCCACTTGTGCACTGGAGACAAAACTTTCCCCCCCAGCAAGGCTTGGCCCTTTCTCCCCAGCTGCACCCAGGTGGCTGTGGGAGCCCCACAAAGTCACCTCCTGATGTCCTTCAGCATAAGGTCAGGAAAATTATTTTTCTAAGGAAGTTTATGAAATGATTATTTTGTCCAACTTTCCAGTTCAGCTTAGAGATCGATCTTGGTGAACTAATTTCCTCTCCCTAATGATTAAATGCTTCATATTAATATAACCCTGAGAAGGCAAGTTCAAGCAGCCTGGTTTTTCATTCCCTGGAATAATTAGATCTTGAGAATTATTCTGTACCTCCTCAGCTTCCTCCAAATTCATTATTTCTTAAAAAAGCTTTCCTACACCTTCTGGTGCCTGCTGTCCTCATAGGCAAAACAGCATTTTAACTTGGAGTTTGCAGAGTAAATAAATGAGGAAAGCAATGATGAGCCAGGCTCAGGGAGGTGTGGGGATACAGCCCTGGCCCTGGACTTCAGCATCACCTTGGGAAATACTGAGGTCAAGGTTGTTTGCTTTGCCATCTCAGTCATCAAGAGAAAGGGGTTTTGCCAAGCAGAAGCCAACTTTGGTGAGATGCCACCTCCCAGCCATGCTGGTGAAGCAGGAGGCTCCCAGGAGATGATTTCCATTGATCTTTTGGGGAGTTTGGGACTTTAAATACACCTGAGGTTGCTAAAAGGAATGAAGATGCTGTGATGAACTTGAAGGCTCTGGGGCTCCGGGTAGGGCAGACACCTCCCCACCTACAAATGCTCCAGAGAGGCAGCAGCAGCTTGGGAAGGAAGCATCAGCATGGAATTAAATCCAGCCCAAAGCAGCAGCTGGAAGTCAGATGCTTTCCTTTCCATCCAGCAGTCACCTGCCAGCACCCAGCCCTGCCTGTCCCAGTAAGGCAGAGAGCAAGGACAGCAAGGAAACTTTGGAGAGTGATGCTGCCAGCCTTTGCTGTGCTTTGAAAAGGAAAAAAAAAAAATAAAAGGAAAAAAGTCACATTTTCCTTTTTTTTTTTAAGCTATTAGAACCTATACAGAAGTTGTTAATTATGTCTTTGTTTCCTTTGAGGGCTCTCAGCTCAATTAATTTGTATAATGCATCAAGGTTCCAGTTCAATCTTAATGACAAGGTCTCACTTCACATAGCACGGGCTCCAGCCAGCACTTATTTTTAATGATAGTTAAATGAGGAGCTGACAGTTATATACTGCACCAGCTCTGCTCAGGAAGCACAGTCTGAAATTTCCACCCTGATTTACAGCACCCTCGATCTTCTCTTTCAGACACCACACTACAGAGAGGTGTGAGTTACCTGCAGTGATTTCCATGAGGAAATATTGCCCAGGCCCTGCTGGAACCCCTTCATTTCACTGCTCTCCATCTGCAGACATCTCACATCTCAAGCCCAGCTTTGTGCTGACCCATGAGCCCAGGATTTCTGGATGCCTTCAGCTCGCAGGGCACACGACAGGAACAGTTCTTTCAGTAGTTCTGGGATGGAATCTGTGCCTAGAGAGAGGGGAACAGCAGGGCAGCAATCCCCTCCTTCTGAGAACCACCACATTTCTTCATGGTCTTTAATGGGAGAAAACATTAGGCTGCTGTCAGGGTTTAACACTGGCCCAGCAATTAAACCCAATAACAGATTTTTCTATTAATCCCCCTCTCCTCCCTGATAAGGAAAGGAGAAAGAATAAGGGAGAGAGACTGATGGGTTGGAAATTAAACTACACAACTTTAATGAAACAGGAATGATAAATAGGAAAAATTACTAAATATATACAAATATACAGGAAGAATTGATCCCATGTTCCTCCCCACTCTCCCCCAATAACTCTCAGGAGTTCAGGTCCTTTTTTTTTTCAAGGTTTGAGTGAAATATCATGGCTCACACTGACATTTTCTGAACATTGCCCAGGTTGGGGCATGCCCACCACACCCCTCCCCTGAAACCAGCATTTCCCCACCAGCACCAGGAGCCTAAAATCACCAGGAACACTTCTGTATCCAGCTTATCCCCAAAGACCCCTTATCTCCCAAGGAAACAAACCACTCCTGCTTTTAATCTGGAGTTGTTATTTAGAACACAAGTGATAAAAGGCCCGAGAATCACGTGCAAGTGTGTCATAACTGATGGAATTCAGGGAGGAAAAGTCTCTGTGGGGTTGGCAATCACAGCTCCTTGCAGGGAGCAAGAAGGAGGCACCTGGTCCCCTGGAGGGACACAGGGCTGGGCTCCCAGCTCCATGGAAATGTCAAACACCCCTTTGATTCTGACCAAGAGAAGCACCAGCAAGAAGCCCCCTTTCAGAGGTCTTACACGTGCACTTGTTATTTACAAGAGGGTTTATTCATTTCTTAGCAGAAAAGATTGGTTCTGTGGTGCTGACAGCCTGAGAGCTGCAGCACTTCAGCCCTCCCAGGGCATTTTTATACTCCAGAGGAGCTCACCCAGCAATAACATCTTTTGTTTGGAGGCTCTGTATAACTGGTGACACAATTACAGTGATTTATACAATACAGAGGGTTCTAATTGTTACTTTACAGTCATTTATCTTTATTTTAACACTAAGAGGGCTATCACCAAAGATAACTCCTCAGAAATAAATGTCAAGCTGCCTTAATGATTTGATTATTACTTTGCTATTTCCTACAGTATTTTCCCTTTGCACGGCCAAGCCTGGGACCCAATAGAGTCAAAAACATCTCCACTGGCACCCCCTCCACTGACAACAAGGGGGGGGGAAGTGTAGTTTGTGGAACTTCATGCAGTGTCACCAAAATCCTTCTCCTCAGACCACCATGTGGCAAACTGCAGCACGAAAGGAAAAACAATAAATCTCTTCTTGTTAGTGCTCAGAGAAGTGATCTCCCTCTGGAAAGAGCAGTGATAAATTACCAAACCCCCCCCTCTCAAAGCACCTGAGCTCTCAGGGCTGGCAACACCTGTCTGCAGGGTGCTGGGTTGGTGCCAGCCCTAATCCTGTCACTCCCTGGTGACCAGGGCAGAAGACACCAGGGAAGGAGGAGGGATCCCATGCCTGATGATCCATGGCATTGCTCCCCTAGGATGGCCACCAGAGCTGGGTTTTGCTTCTTTGGGGCTGGGACACTGCTTACACCTTGGTTTTTCTCCTTTTTTATTGCCTGCATTTTTCTCTCTCTCTCTCTTTTTTTTTTCTTTTCTTTCTTTTTTTCTCTCTTTTTTTCTTTTTTCTCTTTTCTTTTTCTCTTTTTTCTCTCTTTTTTTTTTTTCTTTTTTTTTTTCTTTTCACATTGCACCCACTTACATCTTTTTATCTTATTAAACAGAGATGAGAGCCCCCCCCCCTCACCATCTCTCAGAACCCATTCCACCCCAGGCTCTTTGCCCAGCACTCAGCCAGAGCACAGGGCTCTCACCTAAAGAGGCTCCTGCAGCACTTACCCCGCCCCTGTCACCCCTCTCTGTCCCCAGGGGTAACAAGCTCCAGGATTCACTTGGCCTCCACCCCTGTGCCCCAGCTCATCTCCAACACCTCAGCCCCTCCTGAGCCACCACCAGACGTGTTTTGGCAGGAGAAACACAGGGAGGGAGATGCTCTGCACACCTGCAGGATTATTAAAGCCTCAAAACTGCTCCCCCAGTGGGTGCACTGGGCTGTTCTCAGCCAAACCCCATGAAACCCCCACCCTGGCCAGGAGGAGGGCAAGACCAAGGTGAGAGGCTGCAAAACCAACCAGAAAAAAATCAGTTTATCCCATTCCCAGCATCTCTTCACCCAGCATTAACCAGTTCAAAACCTCCAGGGACCAAAATCATGACACACCAGAAAATAGTGGGTCAGGGAGGGGATGGAGGATGTGTTCAGACTGGGCAAATTCTTCAAGAATAGGGGTTTTTTTGCAGGGCAGGTTTGGGCTGGAGGAAGGTGTAGTCCCCACTGAGCCCCCTGGGATGCCCAGGGTCAGGACCAGCTCTTCATCCATTTAGAAGCTGTATTTTTTTTTCCTATGAAAACTGGTGTACTTTTTTCTTTTTTCTTTTTTTTTATTAAGTAATACAAAATGGCTGGAACAAATTGATTTTGCTGCTCCTGCATTTATTATGCAGGAAGAGGTGTCTCTAATTAGATAATATTAGATTTCTTGGCTCAGAGAAAGCAACTCAGAAATAAGACTCTCATTATGGGACAAACCATACAAAGAAACTGAGTGGGGCTTAATAATGCAGAAAAATATTAAAGGGAGAGAGGTTTTAATTCTTAATAAGTAGATCCATGGGTTTCATTAACCAGCGTTCAAGTTGTTTTTTTTTTTAGGGTCGCTTTTATTACCTAATTAATTAAAACCTGACCAATAAGATAGGTTAATCTAATGGAATCACATCTTGTATTAATAGCAATACTAATTAATCACCAAACTGAAACATTCCTCACTTGCTGAAGAGAAATCTTTCTGGTGCTGAGCTAGACAGAGAACTGAGAAAGAAAGGGGAAGGCTGAGCTGAGCACATTTTTCTCCCCTAAAATGTGGTTTGGGGGGGGAGGAGGTGGAGGAGAAGGCAAAGCTGGAGCTCTGCCAGCCAGCAGGATGTGTGACAGGGGCTGTGACATGGATGGGACACCAGGCCCTGCCACGGCCCCAAGCTCCAGCATCACCCAGGACACAGCCACCAAATCCCCACCTCAGGGGCCCCAGGCTCTCAGGGGAACATCTCAGGACGTGGTCCCTGCCTGCCCAGCAGTATCTTGGCTGATTCCCCATCCCATCCCATCCCATCCCATCCCATCCCATCCCATCCCATCCCATCCCATCCCATCCCATCCCATCCCAAGGGATCAGCCCCCCAGGAGCCCTCCCTTGCTTTGCAAACAGCCTGGCAATCAGAAGGGAGCCAAACCTCCCAGTCTGGGCACATCCCAGCCCAGCTCAGCCCTGGAATTCCTGCTGTGTTTCTCTCCCTTTGCCACCATCCTGCTTACTGCATTGCTGCCTGGGTTCAAAAACTTCTGGGGCTGTTTTGCCTGGTGGAGCAGAAACAAAAATGTTGGAGCAAAACAAAACCAGGAGCAGTAATCCTGATTAACTGGGTGTCAGAGGAGCCAAAGGCCACACTGTCACCTTAGGGTCAGTATTTTTTAAATGGTATTTGAATTTCTGAAGTTAAAATGGAGCATCTTACCCCCCTCCCCACAGCCCCCAGCCTTGCTTTGCCCTCTGCCTTCTGTCCACGCAGACTCATTCCCAGGACACAGGCAGGCACAGGGAAACCAAGGCTCTACTGACACACAGGGGAATTTTTTTATTTATTTTAATTTTTTTGGTACATTACCACCCACCCATGGACTGCTTGAACTTCAATGAATCCCCAAATTAACCCCATCCCTCCTTCCTTTATCACACAGTGTCAGCTCCTACCAGAATCTGAGATTTCAGGATGTGTGAAGATGAAGGGGGAAAGAGTGGGGAAAGGGAAAAAAAAAACCAACCAAAAACCAACCCAAACCCAACTCCAGCTTTTTTGGATTGGATTTTTTCTTTCAGTGGATTCTGGATTAATTATTCTTACTCCACTCTGCAAACTACCAAACTGCTTAACAGCAGCACAGTGAAATTACAGAAAGCCTGATGGCTGATGGGCACAAAATGCAGCTCCAGGCCCCGTGTGGTGTCTGTGCTGCACTCAGCTGCAGGGATGGGAGCAAAATGAGAGGAGGAGAAATCATCTGCAAAAAAATAAAACGATAATCTGTAGCTATCATCTGATCTGGTTTGGGTTTTTTTTTTTTTCATTAAGCAGCATCCCAGTGTAAGGGGATATTTGTTCTATTAAAAATTCTTATTTAATAATTCGCTTTAGAGTTAATTTTTCATCCTGAAGGCTGCTTTGAAAATCAATCTCCTCAGTAACAGAGGAGGAAGGAGCATTATTTTTTCAAAGCAGAGTTTTGTATTTCATTTGAAGTTAATGAAATGCAGCTCCTTGACAAAACTCTGTGATGCCAGATTGCCAGCACTGCCATTACCTGATGAAGACAATTGATTCACAGTACTTCTCAAGAGGTGCTAATGTTAGGAATTACTTCTCCCACCAAATAATTCCACATAATAAAAAATTAATAGTATGCAGATTGCCACCATTGCAAAAGCCCCTGGGCCTTACAGGGCGAGTAATTTCAACTGTTAAAAAATACAAAAAGGTAGATTTTTTTGTTTGTTTTGGTTTTTTCCATTTTTCTGACCTGTTTTTTCAAGGACTCGTGGGCTCAAAGAGCTGGTCCTTGCTCTCTCCCAGTTCACCCAGTCCCTGTGGCAGGTCCTGCCCTGGGTCTGTCCCTCTGTGCCCTGCACAGCTCCCCGGGGGCTGCTGCACCTCCTCCAGTTCCAGGCTGGGACATCCATCCAGGGACCTTTTTCATCTTTATTAGCACAACCAAAGCTACAAATGACTGAAGACCTCCCTGGAGCTCCTGTTGAAAAACCCACACGTGCAATCTCCTCCTGGCAGAGGGGAGAAACCACCTCTTGTCACCGGAGTGCCAGGCTGTCACCTTCTAAAGCCAGACAGGAATGGGAGCAGCGGGAATTCCATCATCCAGGAGCAGGAGGGACAGAAGGAGCCCAGGGAAGGAGCCCAGGGTGGGCTGGCAGCACCAGACATCCATCTGGCTCTGTCCCTCAGCTCCCCACAGCTCCACCTTCCAGACATCCCCCTGGTTTGGCTGCTCCACAGCATCCCGGGAGCTTCCTTCCAGCCACGGCACACGAGTGGGCTCTGCTGGAAGCTGCTGGGATCTGCAGTGCTGCCTCCAGCTGCAGGGAGCCCAGACCCTCATCCCCAGGGACCAGGAGACCTCCCCCTGTAACTGGGATGCCAGCTCAGCCTGATGCATCGCACCCTAAAAAAATAAAAATAAAATAAAATAAAATAAAATAAAATAAAATAAAATAAAATAAAATAAAATAAAATAAAATAAAATAATAATAAAATAAAAAAAAAGGAGTTCTCAGGCACACCTATGGGACTTAAGATCTTGGATCTCACCCGACTCCAACCCACCAGAAAACTGAGAAGGGGAAGAGAGGTTTTTCTGAGGGATTTTCTTAAAAAAAGCTGCCCTGGAATCCCAGAGCTCTGCCCCAGTCACCAACCAGCTGACAGCAAAGCAGTGACACCACAACCACCTGAAAACGGGACAGCCAGGGTTCCTGCCCAAAATCAGGATTTCAGCCCCCTTGTTCCTACTGCAGAGCTGCCACTGAGGAGCCTGAACCCAGCCAAAGCATCACGAGATGGGCAAAGCCCTCGTCATCCCAAAGCTCAGAAGAACTTCAGTCAACCTTGCAAAAACCCAGGCAGCAACACCTCCTGGTTTGAGCAAGAGGGAGAACAGAAAGTCTCCTTCAGCAGCCTTTGAAGCAGGACTGCAAAACTGGGAACAGCAGAAAACATAAAAAAAAAAAACAACAACAAATTCAGGAAATAAATAAATACCCCAAAGCAACAACAACAACAAACCCAACAAACAAACAAAACAAAAAAAGCCACCCAAAACCAACCAACCAACCAATAAATCCCCATGATGGTCACACAGCTTGTTTCCACATTTCTCTGTTTTTAACCCCAGGATGAGCTATTCCCAGCACACAGACTAGGAAGAGCCCAGCAAGGGTCTCAGTGCAGGATTCCCACCTGCACAAGGTTCTTCATGGACCAGCCTGGAGAAGGGGATGTCAGGGAACAGTTACCTGCTCACAAGGCTCACAGCTTCATCCCACCACACTTCATTTCTCCTTTCCACGTGAGGTCACTGCTTCCAGCCAGGCTTCCCAGCACAGGGAAAATGAAAGGGGGAGAAGAAAGAGGCTTTTTGTTTGGGAGGTGGGTTATTTATTTACTCTTCTGGAGTAAGCAGCCAGCCCCTGTTCTACTGAGATGAAAATCAGATGCTCCACACACACAAGCCTGCCATGGACTCCTACAGCAGCACAAGACAACTGGTTGGGGACTTTTCTTACTGAAGCCAAGAGGGTCTGAGCTCTTCAGATGGGCCAAGTCATGGAGAACATCAGGAAGAAATCCTTCCCTGTGAGGGTGCTGAGCCCCAGGTTGCCCCCAGAAGCTGTGGCTGCCCCATCCCTGGCAGTGGTGAAGGTTGGATGGGGCTGGGAGCACCCTGGGCTGTGGGAGGTGTCCCTGCCCATGGCATCTAGTTGGAATTAGATGATCCTTACAGCCCCTTCCAACCCAATCCAGTCTGATTTTATGAACCTGAGCTGCATGGCTTCAGGTATGTTTTCCTTACTCCTGCTCCCAGGTCACCCCCAACTGCTGAAATTTTCCTGTCCAAGATCAGGTATAGCCACTACCCACTCAAATTCCCCTTTTCCCTGCATTTGGGAGATCACTTGCAAGCTCCATCACGGCCTTACAAGAACCACACTATAAGAAAAACAGAGCTAAAAGTGGTCAAGTACACCATTTTTTAATGTAGATTTGTAAATTTAAGCTCAGTTTTGAAAATTTTGGACATACAATGAAAGAGCATTTGGTCCTCCTAAAAATTTGCCATCAGCAATTAAATACTTCATGGAAAAACAACAATTAAGCATAGATTGCATTTTTAATTAAGAAAAAATGGATATTGCACATTTTACCAAGTAATACAAAAGTCTGTTTCAGCAAGTTATTCCAGCAGTGTTACCAATTTCATTTTGATATCATTGACTAATACCAAGGCTTTCATTTTAGTGCATAACACGTGCCCTGTCATTACAGAGTAAAAAAATGTATCCAAGCATTTTTAAAAACAAAGAGGAAGAAAATAATTGGCTCCTGAAAGAACACAAAGCCTTTTACCACGTAGTCAGCACCCGTCTCCTGGCAGACAAAAAAAACCCCATTCCTATGGAGAGATGACTGCCAGAGCACCTTGGCAACACCAGCTTCAGTTCTGCTTCTAAGGAGAAGCTGCCCCCCAGGATTTGGCACTGCATGAACCCCCCAGCTCAACCCTGCCCTGCAGCTCACCCCACTGCTGGCCAAACACCCGAGGGAAATGCAGGGGGCAGAAGAGTTGTGCAACTTCATTATAGTCTTGTGATTCTCTGAGGAAGAGAAAAACTCCAGGAAAACTCTGGAACAGATTTTTGTGCCTAACACTCAGCTGGAAGCCTAACTGAGGGGGGGGTTCAGGTGCTTCAGAAGGCACAAAACAGCCAGAGGCAATGGGAAGGTACAGAATGCAAAGAGCAAAAAACTTCCAGACTGGGAAAAATCCCCCCCAGAAGCAGCTCCCAGCACACCCGGGGCAAAGCCCATCCTGGCACCCCCTGTGCTCAGCTTCCTGACTGCCCAGTGCTCCTCATCTCAGAGCTGCACCCCAAGGGCTGCCCCAAACATCTTTGCTCTCTGTCTCCTCCTGAACTCCTTTCATTCCATCCTCCTGCCCTTCCCCAGGTGCTCACAAGCTGCAGCACACCTGCATGCCCAGGCAATGCTTACTGGGAAAGAGGTTACACTTTGGACCTCTCACCATCTCTCTTTGGATTGTTGCATCTTGAATTTACATTTTGCTTTCAAAGAGACAAAGACACTGCAGTAATAGGTTCACAAAGCCAATTCTACAGGGGCTGGAGCTGCCAGCTGCCTTAGAGAAAGGCAATTGGTTCCACTGCAATGTTTTGAGAAATCTTAACACATTTCCCTCCCTTAAAACACACACAATAAAACTAAGAAGACAGGATTTTTTTTTTTTTTTGCCTGAATAACAGATCCAACTATTGGGGAACAGAAGAATCTACAATGAAGTCCCTGAGATGCATCTGTATGCTAAAAGATCCAAACAATAACCTCTTCAGCACTAACTGGGTATTTATCAGAAGTGTTCTGCATTGTGACACCTGGTTTTTGAAAAGCAGTGTAGCTGTAAGAAAGAGGAAATACAGCAGATTGGGCTTGCCCTTGTATTTAGGCCTGAATTTAAAAATAATTAACCCAAAGGGACAGTAATTTCCCACTGCTTCAACTACCATCAACAGTAAACAGCATGAAAGCAATGGGGAGCCACTGAAAACCCCCAAACACAACTGTTCTATTTAGAGTCAGCTGTTTTGGCCTCAGTTTGTTTTCATCCCTCAACAGCCCTGCCTGAATTCAACTGCTTTCCTCCTTAAAGGTCACAGATAGTTATTCCTCAAACACCTCTGAGCTGCATTTCAAGAGGGTGGGATGAAGCACCAGCATTTTTTTCACCATTTCCCACTGGAAGCAAAGGGCTGCTTCCAGGCAGAGTGCAGCACTCCAGGCACATGGAGCTCTGTGCAGGCTCAGACTCTGACTGCCTCCATCCCTGGGACTAAACTGACACTGAGAACAAATCCATCCCACAAGGATTCTTTGGGATGGGCACAGTTGATATTCTTCCTCTATCTTAAAAAAAAGATAAATTTTAAAAAGCCATCTCATGCCTAAAGTCACCTTTTAAACTATTTGGGGATCCACGGGATGTTGGGACTAGCTGATCAGAAATACCTCATTTACCTTCCTGCTGGCAAAGAATACTTAAGGCACTGATATATTAATGCTGTCAGGAATGTGAAATAGTTTGTTCTTCACATACTGTTGTACCAGTTCTTAGCAGCATCTCTCCTGAAAAGGCACAAGATCCATGGCAAACAATGGAACTTTGGGAACATCTGCTCAGCTCAGCTCCATCAAGTTAGCTGCTTGGACAGGTGAGTGGCTTTGCAGTTTCCCCTTCCCTCCCTCCCCCTGTTCCCTTACATAAAAAAAAAAGGCACCTGATCTGTTTTATTACTGGGTTCTGCAGCCACAGGCTCTTGTGACCATGCAGATCTACACAGCTGTGTATATGAGGGGTACCATGACCATGCTGATCACTTCTTAGATGATCAGAAGTTATCTGGGCAAGACATGATTCTAGATACAGAGTTTTTGTGTCAGCAAAACCCACTACCAGTGGGTTCCTACCTGAGCAGTACTTAGGGTTGTGTATTGCTAGTCACAATAATTTAATGATTAAACTTGGTGTAAGAAATTGCACTTTCCCATTCCTTCTCCAACCCCAAGATCATTTCAAATTAAATACCAGCCCCTTTCCTAAAGGGACATTTGTAGGACAGCTACAAAGAGGTAGCTAAGTGGCACGTGCCAATTTTCTTTCCATTTTTTTTTTTCCAGCCTTCATTTGCAACACTTTTCACAGGAAGTCTCAAAACAAGAAATCTATCTCTATTCAGGTGGCACATGGAATTACCACAGTGTGGAAGATGGAACTCCTGGGAGAACCTGACCTCCCTTTGTGTCCAGAATTGAAACCAAACAAGCATGGGGGACACCCAAGTGACTCAGCATATGCAGGTGTGTAGCTGAAGAGGAGAGGAATGTCTACAGCCAAATCCCACACTCCTCCTGACATATGATAAAAGTGGCTCTGAAGAAGCATTCAGATCAAGCCCACCATCCTATCGATCTGCCTCATGTAGTTACTCTTCAGTGGCAGCAAGTATCTCCTCTCATCAGGAACTCTGTTGCACTGTTGACAAAGCAAGAACATTTTTAAGGACTCAGAAAACTGGCAGTCCCATACCCTCTAGCAGGCATTTCAGTGAGCAGAGATTTTGCACCCAGCAGCACCTCCTGGTCCCATCTCCCACTTGCTCTTTGCAAACTTGGAGCACAAAGCACAGAAATGAACAGCAAGTGTTTGCTCTGTGCAGGCTGGGAGCTTCCAAGCAGGCACCAAGCTACCACAGCTTGTTGTTCAGCTGAGGCTTCCTTCACTATGACAACTGGGAATGGTTTTTAAAAATAATGCTCTTTTTCTGTGGGGCTGGGGGGAGGAGGAAAGGAACCGTGCTGGAGCCTTCCAGCAAAGAGTTTTAAAAATTGTTCTGTATTTAAAAAAACCACCTATCTATTTTGGTTGGTGAGAGGCACAGGATCCACAGCTCTGTACTCACTTGGTGCCCAGCCAAGAAAGGTCACTCTTACCTGCCTCAAAACCATTCTTAGAAAAAAAAAATCTGTTAAAATGACCTTTTGCTTTTCTCTTTCCCCATCCCAGCAGCACAGGAAGATTTTAAGGACAAAGGAAAAGGGCAGGGAAAAATAACTGGAAATAAATTAACAAAGAACAAACTAATCACTGCAAAAGCCTTAAAAGGAGACAGGTGTCACCTTCAACATAATCACTCTCTCATTACCCTAATCCATTCATTCCATGGCTGAAAATGCTTTCCACAAGGGAGCTCCTCAGATATTTGACATTTATAAAGGCAACACTGGAGAGTAACATGAAGTCACACTTCCAAACGGCTCCTTTCCTACTGCCCAACCCAGCCCAACATTCCCCCCCCTTCTGCAGCCACACAACTGACAACACTGGGTATTATTCCTTACATTAGAACTGAAGTTGACTGCCTTCAGCTCATTAGGTTTCATTTTTTCTGTGCTGTCCTCTTCCCCAGGGAGGATGTCTTGCCACAGTGAGTTACGGAAACGTTCATCCACAGACACAACGTGTCCCTCAGTAGTAAACATATACTTATTCCCAGATTTATGCAGTGGATTCTCTTCATCAAACAGCTACAGGAGAGGTGGGAGAGACAGTTACAGCATGCATGCAACATCCTTCATGTCCCCTAACAGCAAGCCAAAGCCCTCGTGATTTTAAAGGATCACACAGACAGCACTAAATGGGGAACTGCTCCTTACAGCACATGAGAATAAATAGTTTTAACACAAGGGATTAATTGTAACAGTTAAAAGAGGAGAGGCAACAGAAAAACTTCTCACACAACTTAACGGGCTCTTATTTTTCTAAGCTGCACTGTACAGGAATTTCTAAGCTGGCATCCACTCAGCCACAGATTTTTGTTTTTCTAACTAAAGGAGACTGAGAACAGTGGCTTAAGCAGCCCTGGCTCAAATGCTTTCTCCTGTGACTGCCAAAGTCTGATGGGGAGAAATTGGAGGCTGCTGCAAGGCAGGCAAAATGTCTGCAAGCAGTCATTTAGCTCCAAGCTGAGCAGCAGTTTCCTTCAGTCTTGCTTCCCCTCCTTTCCAGCTACCCCCAAAAAGAGCTGCCAGCTCTCCAGCCAGCTGCTGCCCAAACTTCCAAGATGTGGGCAGGATGAAAGGAAGATGAGGCAACACATTCTCTGATACCTCAACCCCTCTGTCCCCCAGAGCACAGCACAGCTTCTCATTTACAGTGTCCTGCCTGCTCACTGCACTATGCTTGTGCCCAGCACCTGCAGCACATCTGTGAGATGCAGAACTGATACATACCAGGTACAAATATTTACATGTTTCACTGAGAAAAAAACTCTCCATCCGATCCTCCTTTGTCTTCTCCACAACGTGGTGCAGTGTAGCATAGCCACACCTGCAAGGTTGAAGAGCAGTCTGGGTTCAGTTTCCATGGATCCCAAAGCACTCCCTACACATCCCACACCTCCCCACAGTTCCTGCTGCCACCAGGGCTGAAGTTCAAATGAAACAAGGAAGCACTGCCTGCTGGTATTCTGATGAGACTGTCACCACTGCCCTTCACCCATCCCACCCTCCAGATGTACCAAGAGTTGTTCAAAGCAGCCCCAGGGCAGCCTGCCCAAAACAGGGCCACTTGCCAGAGATTTAGATATTTGGGTTCATGACTCAGTTACTGGTTTGAGAGGAAAGATGATGAGCAACAGCATTCAGCTTGAAGCCCATTCCCCAGTTTAATTAAACACCATGGGTCCACCAGGCCAGAATTGTTCTTGCAGGAGCCACGGGCAAAAAAAAAAAAACAACAAACCACAGACCACTTCACCAGTTTTTAGATGCATTTTAAAAGGTCATTATCAAACTCTGAAGGCATGAAGTTGTCACTGGACTATAATTTCACTGCCAGATGGGAAAGAAGTGACTGCTCAATAAATAAAACATCACTTGTGGAGGGTTGGGGTTTTTTAATTCATCTACATTTGGCAGCTTGATCATATAAAATATTTATATAATCAAATATATGTCTATAGCAGTGAGAGAAAACAAAGAACTCTAAGACTCACTTTGCTTTTGTGTATTTTTCCAAACTCTGTAGAATATCCATTCCAACATGGAGGTAAAATGGGTTCTTTGTGGCCTAGATAAGGAATAAAGACAAGAGTTAAGAGTCAGTAATTTTGAAATCTTGTAAAAATAACACTTACAACAAAGGCCTAGTAGTATTAGATTCTTCTGTGTTACAGTGAGCTTATTTTTATAGGAAAATGACTTGGATTACTCTGCAAGCTTCTCACCTTTCCTTCAGTGAAAATCCTGATAAAACCTGTAGTAAATTAAAACTCTTTGATTGCTTTCTTGTTGCCAGAAAGTTATTTCAGTTCACTGTATTTTCTGCCAGCTGGAGACTGTGCCTCATTTTGCCTCTCCTATAAAAAAGGCTATTTCAAAGCAAACAACATAGCAACCAAATTGCCTAACAACCCACTGCCTGAACAGAGACCTCTGTAAAAGAGCAAGAAGGTACAAAAGCACCAAATCCTAGCAGCCTTCTAGTGACCAAGTATGTGCCACTGGCTAGGGGCAGAAAAAGTGACTTTGTGAACAGAACCACTTTTGCCAAGACATGAGCTGCAAGCTGAGCAAAGCCAAGTACCTGGTAGAGGAGGTATGTGGACTCCACTAACTCTGGCCTCAGTGGGTAGAAGGGAACATCTGGAGCTTGCAGCTGCCAGTTGTATCTTTCTGGGAGAGCTCCGTATCGTTTCCATATGGCATAATAAAAAGCATGGAGACAAATAGCATCTTCCACATCTCCTATCAACACCTAGGAGAGAGAGAGAGCAGCTGTGAAGAGGCACACTGCATCCTGCAAGCCAGAAAACTGCTTTCTGCTCCAACAGCATGGCATGCAATAAAACATGCCCCTCAGAAGGAGAGGCAACAGAAAAACAACCCCCAGCCCGAGCTAATGCTGCAATTCCTTTGCTCCAAAGGCTTTGGCAGAGCTCAGCCTCACAGAGGCTACATGTGAAAAGTTACAAGTACCCCAAAACTCCCAGAGAGCAGGCCAAGCCTTCCACGTTTGTGATGCTGATGCAGAAGCAGAACCACCCAAGATTCTTCTATCAGAGCAGCCAGATGCAAACCCACAGGCTGAAGCTCATCTCAGGAGAGATGCTCAGATTTATGCACAGCCCAGGATTGGAAGGAGCCTTGCTGACACCCCACTTCTGTGTCATTTGGGGAACAAAATGGAAGTTTACCTGAAGTCCAGGAAAAAAGGCTTGCAAAGAGTCAATCCATGTGTTCATCATCTGTCCTGTGAACATGTTTACATTAACATACAAGGGAGGGTCACCTTCACCTTCATTGCAAGCTTCTCGACTGCCAAGTAACAACAAGCATGTGTAAATATTTACTATTTCAGAACACAATGTATGTTTCATTTCACAGCATTCCTAGCAGCAAAAAAAAAAAAAACAAAACACAAACATGAGCCACAGGTTTGTCCTGGCAGGCTCAAGGCCATTTTGAAAAGAACCACAATGTCAGTCATGCTCTCAGAAAAACTGATTCATAAAGGGAGGTACATCACACCCTCAAGTTACATCAGCAGGATACTAAGCTACCAGTAGGACTAAACCCACTAAAGCAGCCCATTTAATTTATTTCCTTTACAGTTCCACAGCCTTCCCTCAGCCTGACATTTACTGACTTGGACAGCAACCTTGCACCAATAATACTGTATAGATCAGCTGGCTAAGAAAAAAAAGAGAGCAGAGATTTTCCAGAGCATGACACAAAGCACTGCACCCTCTGACATCCTGCTGGAGTACTGAGGGAACTGATCCTGACAGGAAATGCCATACCCTCTTCTTAAGTGGTTCTGAATGTTCCGATAGGCATCAGTGAACATTTCCAAATCTTCCTTTTCTCCAAAGAGGATGTAAGACTTCAGGAGGTACTCATAGAATGAATCTGACCCTGCTCCCAGGCCACTTTGCTTTCCAACCCAATGGCCAGTTTGAATATTCACAACATTTCCTGTCAGAAGAGACAACAAGTTTAGTTCTGAAGTTGCCAAGTGCACCAGAGGAAAATAATCATGAACCTTATTACACCTTCAAAAAGTCTTGAGGGGGAATGATCAAAGGTTACCAACAAAATAAAGCATTACAGTGCATGCATCCCAGGAATCAGCACACACACGTGCAGCTGCTCTAAGTACTTTCAGTCATCTGCCAAACTGAATTACATTAATGGGGATAGAAATGCAAGAACTTCAGATTTATTTCCCACTTCCCTGAAGTATCTGTCTTTGGCAGCCTGTGTCCCAAGAAACCTTTCAGATACTCCATTTTTTCTTACAGAATTACAAACTGCCATTTGGCTTGGCAACACAAACCCCAAGCACCCAAAGAGAAGATGACTGAAGACCTCCAGAGGAAGCAGGCAGACAAATTTCATGCCACACAAAAAGCCACCTGCAGCACCATGGCATTCTGCTGCAGGAGACTCAGTGGGGAGGACACAGCACCAAGCCAGCCCATACTGCACACCTCAGACATTACCTAGCAGCCCAGTGTTATTGCTCCTGAGGCTCCACAGTGCTTTCACAGCTCTCCTGGCTACCCATTCGAAGGTGGAATCACCCAGCAGCCTGCTAAGGATACCAAACTCCACCAGCAAGGAACCAGCTCCTGCAGTACACGTTTCATTATTGCTGTCTGGAGGCACTCCCTTCTTCAGATTGACCTGTCAAGAGGGCAGAGAAAGTGCTCACAGCAGGAAGAGAGGCTGCACCCACATAGCTGAGCTCCAAGCTCCACTCCTCTACTTATTTTGAAGCCTTTTTTAGTGTTTTTTTGCAATACGAGGTGCAATGTGTACCCAGTCAGAAAGCCTGGGTCAAAAAGCTTTCCTGAAGAACTCCTGAAACTCATCTTCCAACTCTGTAACATCATGCAATCCTTTGCTACTCTTACACTTGCCAATACTTCCAAATTTCAAGCCTCTTTTTCATCATTTCTACTGAACATTCAGGTCCTTCCAAGGGTGATGCAAGTGCTGCTTCCCCTCCTTTAGCACCCTTGGAACCAGAAGTTACCTCAGTGCAGGCTCCTCAACTTCCCCAGGGAACCAGATGCTGAAGGGAAGCCACACCACCCCAAACTGCTTTACCAGATTCTGAAGAGAAGTGGAAGTTCATGATTCTACAGCCTGACAGGTCTGGAGGAAAAGCAGCGCTGCTGTCCCCCCAAATTAAAAATAGTCAGGCAAGTGCTAATTAGTTTTACAGTTTAAAATTGTTCCACTAGAACTAACAGCCTTCTCCATGGAAGCTAGAGAACAAATGAACAAATTCCAAGACCAGCATGACAAATATATTACATGAGCTTTCTTCTGTCACAGTTATCTCAGTAGCAAGTCACCAATAAAGTCACTTTCCTGAGCTATTTACCTTGAAAATACTTCCTGGTAACCTCAGTAGTGACAGCACTGCTTGCTGCTGAATGATCCATAGGAAGAGGGAGCTGGGCAGGGCACGTCCCAGCCAGACACCAAGTGACTACTGACCCATGGGAACAACATACACAGGGAAGAACAGTGTGAAGAAAATATCTGCTAGACAAAAGGAGCAACCTTTGTGTTGTCCATGTCACCATGACTTGTCCACGCTGTTTGCAGGTAACTCAGAGCAGGTTTGGTACCCCCGTGGCACACAGAAAGGCAGGGAGTAGGGAGCTGGAGTTGCAGCACAGGTGAATTCCTGCTTTTAGGTTCTTTCCCCACTGTGCTGTGTGCTCACTTACCCGTGGGTATGGAATTCCAGTTTTGGTGTTCTCAAAGGCTGGGAGTAGTCTCACTGCCAGGTCGTGAGCCATATGCAGCAGTTCATTATCATAATCCTTAATGGTCATATCACCAAAAGGCTGCTTGCTATCTGTTATTATTATGTGGGCAGAGAGCAGGCTTCCCAAAACCCTACAGGAAAAGGAAAAAATATTAAGTTTTCAAACCTGATCTGAACCTCGTTCTTCACCTAAACCCTTACCACTATCACATTAAACAGAAGGATTACTTTGTGGATCTTAGAGGCACTGCAGAAAGAAATCTGCTTTATTCCCCATCAGTGACACCATCTAGAAGCCTTGCTGCTTCTCACCCACACTAATCCCAAAACCTGGTTCTGCAGAATTTACCTGACCCAGTAGCTACTCACAACACATCGAGTCCATTTCTAAGTGAAGACCTCCTTGCCCCACGTTTTACAAATGACAGTAAGCTGGTTATGTACACAGGGAATTTGGAAGAAAGCAAGCCTAGCCAAGCTAGGCAGCAATTGAATGAACATTGCTTAAGACATTCAGCTAATCAAGCCATTTAAAATCAGACAGTATATCTTAAGCTTATCTCCAAGACAGGCAGGCCTGTTTTTCAGATAAAACAAAAGTGAAGGCAAGCAGAAGGTCCATGGAAAAAAAAACCTAAAACCCATCAGCAGAGGTGGTTTGTTGTGCAGAGATGGGAGTCTCTGCTGCAAGAGCAACAACAAAAAGGTCTGCAAGCCAAAGAGAGCTGAGACTCAGCAACAGATCACTGCTTCCAGTCACCAGTCACTCATTTAAACTGTTCCAGCAATTAATACTTCTTCATAAAAGGTTCAAAACAACCTTACCCAAGGAAAAATCAGAGAATAAATGATATCAAAGACATCCTTATCAGTTATTTTTACTTTGGTTCTCTTAGAGATGCACACCAAGCCTTTAACCTGGGCAGTTTTTTAAAGACACAAACTTGGGCAGACATACCTGATTGTTGCCTCAAAAACTTGGACTGTTGAGTCTTTATCAAATGAAACCGTGTCAATCACCAACTTCACTGCTTTCTGGAATTCTGAGGAGTTTCCCATTACCTTTACATAAAAACAAAACTATTTTGTCTAATTGTTGCTTCAGAAGGCAAATGAAGAACAGGAAGTTCACGTTTTAGACCACCAGTCATGTTAACCAGATACAGAACAGAATACTTCAAGCTCCTGCTAAAAAGACTTCCTAAAAACTTATCCCATCCTACTGACACATAAAAGTGCATTTTTAAAAAGCATGTTTGAACAGAGAGAACGACAAAGAACTATTTTTGTCCCCTTTAATAATTCATGGACAGAACACTGAGCCCCTGGTGAACAAGGACAAGAGAGCAACTGTTCAGCAAAACACCATCAGCCACGTCACGCAGATCCCCAGCTCCTGGCTTGGTTAAAACCAAGGTTTCCTTCACTTCCTCCTTTCCATTCTGCTCGTTACTGCCACGTTCAGTTAAACAGCTGAAACTTTCTCACCGTGGAGCTGCAGCTCCCCTGCAGCGACAGCATTTTCTAACCCGAAGCCCAGATACAGTCCTGGCAGACATCACCTGCACAGGAGGAGGGGAACACCTTGGAGCCAGGGCACTGATGGGCCCTGACCAAGGGCCAGAGGGCCAGGTAACCACCCTGGCTGAAAAAAAATGAAACTGAAACATAAGAGGCTCTCTAAAGATGCATAAGGGATTCAAGGAAGTGGCTCTTCTCCATGGCACCGTGCTACTGGTACCAGCAACATAAAAGTGAGCTGCTCCCCTGATTATCTTCACATTTGAACAGAAATCCATGTGATGGGCTATTTTAGCAGGGAGGAGGCAGCTTTGAAGAAGCACCTTTGCCTCTCCTTCCTTTCACCATTCTTCATGCAGATGTGCAAGTCAGTCAGGCCCTCTCTGCCAAGCAACACAAGGAGAGCTCTTCCAGTCTGCTGGATTAGGATGAGCTCTCCTCCTGACGTGTTTCTCAACAATCCATGCATCCCCCAATTCACATCCACCCTTCCTGAACACCACAGTACAGCAGTATTCCAAAAGAGATCTCACCTGAGCAGTGAGGAAGATCTCCAAAATTTCCTCCATCTCTTCTGGAAATCTCTCCTGATACATTCCCATGTACTAACACTCTTAGCTGATGATCCAGCTGTTAGCTGTTAGACACCCAGCACCACCTTCTTCTCTGAACTGGAGGATTTAATAACCTTAAGTCCCCATGAAACATCAGCACTTTCTGCATGAACTACATTAACACACAAAGGCTAAACAGCAAACTTAATAAGGCAATGCCAGAGCTTTCCTGTACAGCCACAACCAGCAGTGATGGAGAGAACAAGATCACAGAACTGTTCATAGAACAGTTTGGGCTAGAAGAGAACTTTGAAGATGACTTAGTTCCACCCCTTTGCCATGGGACACCTCCCACAGCCCAGGTTGCTCCAAGCCCCATCCAACCTTCACCACTGCCAGGGATGGGGCAGCCACAGCTTCTGGGGGCAACCTGGGGCTCAGCACCCTCACCCCAAAGAATTTCTTCCTAATATCTCAATCTCCCCTCTTTCCTCTTGAACCTGTCCCCCTTCATGCTGTCACTCCATGCCCTTGTCCAAAGTCTCTCCCCAGCTTTCCTGGAGCCCCTCCAGGCACTGGAAGGTGCTCTGAGCTCTGCCTGGAGTCTTTTCTCCAGAGGGAACAACCCCACCTCTCCCCGTGTCCCTTCGCTGTGTCACACACAGCAGTCACACCAAGTTCGGGGTTGGAAAGGACCTTGAAAGATCACCCAGTGCCACCCCCGTGTCGGAGCAGGGTCACGCAGGAAAGCGTCCCGGTGGGTTCCAACGTCTCCGGAGGAGGAGACTGTTCCCCTATCCAACCCCCCCGGGTCAGGGCAGGTTCTGGAGGTGCCCCCCAGCCCTCGGGACTCACCGCCAGCGTATCCAAGGCATCGATCAGCGTCAGGGAGTAGTTTCCCAGCACATCGTTGATGTTGAGGTTGGAACTGGAAGGAGAAGAACCCAACCTTCAGCCGCCACCGCTCCGGATAACCCCCAAAACACCCCCCCGGGGGCCGCATCCCGCCGGACTCACGGATTTTGGAGATCGGGCCCTCGTCCTCGGCAGTGAAGCGGGTCGAGCTCGTCCCGGGGGAAGGCGTGCTGCATGTAGCTGTCGTAGCCGAAAACAAACATTCCTCGGGCGGCATCGCGGAGCCGGGCCCGAAGCTGCGGGGGGAAGGCTCCGCTGTACCGCCGCTCGTACTCATCCCCCCCGACCGCTGCCTCTCTGCCTTCCCCTCCGCTCCCCGGCTTGGGGAGGGAGCTCCAGGGCGAGGAGACGGCGTGAGGAGGAGGGAAGGGGAAAGGGAAGCGAAGGCAAAGCCCCGGAGCTAAGGCGGGGAGTAAAGCGAGCAGTGCCTGCAGGCCCAACCTCAGCAGCAGCAGCCCCAGCAGCAGCGACCGCCATGGCATGGCCGCACCGCCCGCATCGCTTCCCGGGGGCCTCCCCGCTCATCCGGATCCTTCCAGCGGAAGGGAAAGGGGAAGGCGGGACCGGATTTTCGTCACGGAGGGTGGAGTGGCGTCATTTAAAGGCAGAGATGGCGTGGCAAGCTCTGAGGAAAAGGGGGGGCCGGGGGCTCTCAGCCTGACCTCCCCCCCTCTTTGTTTAAGGATAAATATAGAATTTAGAACTCATTTGCTAACAGCAATGAAAGCAGTTGTAGGACTACAGATGAATGTGCAAAGGAATGGTTTTCAACAAGACTTTATTGAAGCACTTCAAAATGATCACAATGACAGATGTTGCCTTTAACAGAACAAAAGCTGTCAGGTCATAATTAAAAGGCACTAATCCTGGCACAAAGGTCTACTTACCCACCTTCCACTGAGACAGAAAAAAAAACATCAGATTTTTTTTTTACTTCTCCTTCAAACGAGTCTGTGCATGTACCCCCTTCGAGTCCCACGTTTCTCATTGAAAACATGTAAAGAAAACATGTTTCACCAAGGAATACTTGAACACTCAGCTTCTGCAGTCCTAAAACAACAGACTACACACTCAAGATTTATGATTCAGTGAGACGAGAGTCATTCTACACTCCTGCTTTTGGGAATAAAAGTCCTGAAGCACATACCACCCGGGCACTCCCAGGTTACTTGCCCTGTAACACAACTCATTGCTTTGCTCTCGGCCTCTTTGGCAATCCACTGCTCTTAGAAAACCCGATTTACAGCCCACCCCCCCTGCTTAGAATTCTCAGGGCTCTCTGGCGTCAGGGTGGGTGCAGGAGGGAGCAGTGCTGGGGCATGCGGAGGGAGGAGGAAGCACATTGCTCTCACAGTCAGGAAACACACACAAAGCAAACCAAGACATGCCATTGCACAGCCACACAACTGGAAAATGAAACCTTAGAAAAGTTAAAAGCTCGATAAACCAGCTAGGTCATACTTCAAGTTATCGTTAATCCCTGCACAACATCCCTACACTAATTTAACCAGAGAGGCTGTTTAAGGCATTTTCTTTGGCCTTCTTTCTTCTACCAGAAAGTGAAGACTATGCAGTTCCATGCGTCAGCATCCACAGAGGGCCATCTTTCCAACTCATTTCCATAAAGATGCAAAGAGAAAACACAAATCAATAAGAAACGAAATTTTTAGTTCTACAGATCACGGAGCAGCTCTACGCTTGGGCATTTCTCACCCTGCCAAGGGGGGGGACAGAACTGCTCTGTGCAACTGCTCAGATGCTCAGCAGCACTCAGGGTGCTGATGAGAATGATGCTGCCCTGCTCAAAGAAACCCCCATCCACACTGCTGCTGACAGGAGATGAACATTCCAAGGAAAACCTTCACACAGCCTGGTGCTGCGGGTGCACACACAAACATCTCTTCCCAGCCTACCCTAGAGATGCTCTGCCCTGTCAAGAAAAGCCACTGCTTGTACTGAAGAAAACCAAACATTAAAGAGCTGATGGCTATTTTAATCCCATGCAATACCAACACATCACGGGGTCATACTGGTAGGACTGGTGTCTAGCTAGCATCCAGATTCCTGACCAAGAGCTCTCTCTGCCTCAGCATTTGCCTTTTCACAGGAACCATTTTTCTTACTCTGCTAATGTTCAAGGCCTGCTGCAGATACATCAGAAGAGAGCTGCAGGACTACAACTACTGATGTTTAAGTACAATAATTTAGTTCACTAAAATGAATCCCACAAAGCAACTTGTTAAGAGGATTGGAAATTTAATCAGCCTCTTTTTACTGTCCAGACCCACTCAAGAGCCAGAGACAAGTAAGAAATCATCATGAGAGATTCAGTCAGCCAGACTAGAAGCAGAACACAACTACAGCACCCAAGTTCATCAGACAACACTGCTAATGCCTATCTTAGGCTCCACACCCTTATAAAACAGAAAAGGTGTAATCTTGGACTTAACTGTGACAGATGAGCAAGTAGTGTGCCCAGTGCAAGGCTGAAAGGTGGCAGGAACAGCCTCACTTCTCTGAAAGGCTTCCTACACTTCCCTTCTGTCTCAAAATCAAGGTAGTTGGCAAGTTAATCAAACCCTGGAAGAGGAAAGGTGTTTAATCCTCTGCACTGGATTCAAATAGCCTCTTCCAGGTCTGCATTTTTGCCATCTGAGCAACTAAAGGCATCAGGAAGAACAGTACAAGAAGAGCTGTGGAAACCTAGGCAGAGTCATTTTGTGAAGAAATGCAAATGCACTTTTTAGAGTGCACATCACAGGTGGCCAGTGTAACTCTCCTGGCTACTTACATTTAGAAACTGTTACTTAAATACCACCTCAAGCAGTCAGCTGTTCACACCACTGCTGATTTAAGTGATTAATACTGGTATCAGACCAACCTGGCTGACAAAGCTGGCAGCAGTAATGCTGTCTTCAGATTTTGTGTCTAGAGGCATTTTGCTTTGAATGTGCACTTCAGGCAGCTTGTTCCACACACAGGAAACTCCCATCAACTGAAGAAATATGCACACAGTCTTTTTACTCAACAGTTCAACAGTCCCTCCCACCAGCTGAGTTACAGATGAAGGATGCTAACTAGCCCATACTCAGGCCTAAAAGCTCAGCAACTCTGAAAGCTTACAAGGAAGCAAACCCTGAATAGAAGACACCCAATTTGGTACCAGTACTTGGAGGATGTTGATATTTGGGCCTGAAAGTTAATCAGTGACTAAGAGAAAATAATGCAGCTAAAGCATCTGGGAAGAACAGCTGGTGTAACTCCTGATAAAAACAAAACAACAAAGATTTTGTTCAAGACCTCAGTCAGCCAAAGCCTCACTTCCCAATAAGAATCTCAGTGCTTTAATTGGCAGTGAATGATCAGGCACTGCTAGATTTGACACATGTGCTAGAGAACCTCTAGACTTGACAACAAGACACAAGCTTGTAGACACATGCACTTCTCATGAAGACAGAGCTCCAGAAGGCTGCCCCTACTTAACACCTCCAGCTGCCAGTCTGGTGCTTTTCATAAACATAACAAAGCACTGAGGTCTGCTGAGACTGACCAGCCAAGCTTGGTCACGTAAGCTCAGAAAGCCCCAGGCCTGAAAGGTAGTTTTATAAGCACTTCCCTCAGAGAGCTGAAGCACAGAACGTAACAAAATTCAAGTATTTGAACTGAGACTTCTTCCCCCACTGTTATCTTTTGGGAGAGGACAGACACCCCATAACATATTGCCATGAGTTTAGCCACATCCACTCATCAGTCAGTTAAGTGTCAATACAACCCTCAAAACATAAGTTTATTGAGTAAAGCTGAAGAGCAATAAACCAACATATGCATCACCTAAATAAAAAAAAAAAATTCACGTATTTACAAAGTTCAGTAATTGTATCAGTTGTTCACATGCAGAGAGTAATGCACAGGTTAACAATTGGTAGTGTTTGGATGCCATAAACGCTGAAAGCAGTGAAGTATATAAACACCAAACACATCAAGTTTAGCTATAGGCCAGTTAATTAAACAGTGACCTGGTCCCCCACAGAGATTCACACATTCTAGTTTAGTTTCCTTATTTTAGGCACAAGCAAGTTTGCTAAATAAAGTAACTGTAGCAGTTCCTGGTGAACTAGGGACTACAGCAGCAAGTTAATATACCCTCTCCTCTACAGCACCAGAGTATGAATTAATTGAAACCATGCTTCAGAGAACTGAAAGGGGACAGAAAGTCAAAATGCAAGTCGAGGCTGAATGCAGGCAGCATGTAGTGTCTGTGCAACAGTTCATACAGAACAGTAAGGCTGTGGCAGTCTAAATTAAAACTGGCTTGTCATAACCAATATGGGCTGAACAGTGTTTGCAACCAAAGACTTGGACATAATGCAAACTCCACATTTAGGTGAAGAATCACACACAGTGTGAGGCAACACGAGCAGGTGTATTTGCACACACTAGTAAGCCACACTGACAGTACTGTATGAACAAACCAGTCTTAACAAGCCCGTCCTTTTAAATATACTGAAGTCACTGAGAGGAAAAAAAAAAAAGCTACAAAAACATTACAATCTTTAGTTTACACATACTTTCCTATACTGCAGGAACTAGTCAAGAAAGAGGATCAATTCATTGGCTCTCTTGTGCTTTGATGCAGCAGAACACTTCATCTTGCCACTTTGCACATGGTTACATCAAGAAAGCAGGCAGGTCTAGAGTTGTCACAATAGCCTAGCTGTTCATAGCACCAGGTGAAACTGTGCCAGCCACTTCATGAGCAGGGGAGACACCAGACAATCACACAGATATTGTGCTACAGGTCAGCAACTGACTCTATGGGAAAACATCAGTAATTTAAGTGTCATGCAGCTGCTCAGGATGTGTGCTCTGGTTTCAGATAGAGACCTCTAGTAACTGTAGACAGAAAAATGTGTTTGAGCCAAGTCTGATGTTCCTAGCAATTTGTTTTCATGCTGGAATACTCCAATTTTTGAAAGCTTGACAGAGCGGTCCACTCCCATCCCCCCCACAAATGCTAAACAGAAGCAACAGAATGATTTTAAGCAGTTGACTCTTGCCTAATTCATCATGAGAGTTTTGATTTCAAGTGACTGGATAAGATCTCAGCTGTAGATTAATGATGCTGATCTATGCCTTGTGCTCCCCTTTGCAAACAGTTTCCATTTCTCTGCTTACAAACACACATCACATGCATTTGTGAGACAGATCAGTATCTCACAGCTCACGCTTAAATGTTTTCTAACTACTGGATGTGGCATCTTACAGAATCTTAATGCTGTCAAGCATCAGCATCTTCAAGCCACTAAACACTAGAAATAAAACACTTGCTGAAAATCATATAAAAACCTGGCCCTGAAAAACCAGAACAGAGTGTACCATCATAGTTCACATGATAGAGAGATAGTCTTTTTTTAAAAAGCCCCCCCACAACCCTCCCACCGTAGATGGTTGTAAAATAAATATTTGTGCTGACTTTATCATGACAACTCTAGTTGTTTTGTGACAGAATAGGAGTACAAGTCTTCAGCAGTGCACATGAGAAATGAACTGTGAAAAGGCAGATTCTTGATACAGGATTTTTGGGTAATATCTCATTATGGAGGGAAGTGGACAATTGAGATTATGGCCAACTGGTTCTGGAGATTCCAGGAAGACTTCAGCTTCTTCTAGATTTTGAATGCTGAATAAGCCACTGAAGCGTGATATCTGAAGAGAGAGAGAGAAGAGAAGTTCCACATTCAGGTGTCTGTGTTCATCTGTACAACTGGCACTGCTCTGGTATGCCAGTGCCTTCAAGTCCATGCCAGGAATTACCCAGCCCTTCTCTAGAGGATGGCCCAAGACAGATCACCAGAATCATTTTTTTAATGCTTGCTGTCTGTGCTTTAGCCCAGCAGCCTTCAGATCACATTTAAAGGAACTGCTTCAGAGCTCCTGGTTCTTCAGTCAAACTACAGGTCTAATAAAGAGCCATCCCTTAACCTGATACCTTAGTAGGGTTCACATGATTAGTTTTAGATTAACATTGCTCTGTTTGCCAGTCTGATGGGAACAAAGTTAGTTTAGCCCTACAGTTCAAGGCATCAGGGTCCCCCATGCTTCAGAGAGGACCTCCTAAGGAAATTAAATGCTTCCCACAGCACCTTCCCTAGACACCAGTGATGCTCAGCTGTGCTGGGAGCCTTTTGAGGGAGAAATGACAAAAGGAGCATCTGTTTCTCCTACCCACCACGTTTGAATGAAGGCAGAGTGACAGGAGCTTCTTGGATAAGAAGACCACGGAGTTCCACAGACTGTTTTTCTTGGAAAGAAGTTGAGTCCTTAAAATAAAGCAGTTCTAACATCCTCCATGCCAGCCTGAAGTTTCCCTCATCACTAAACTCATTGTAGCCCACCAGTGAACCAGTGTTAATCTCATGGCAGCCACAAGGAGGCATGAGGAGAAGGCTGGCAAGTGTATTTCAGCAGTGTGAGATTCCATATTTACTTACAATACTAGCACCAAGCACTTGGTATTACAAGGTGCCCTGGGTTCTGCCTTCCAACTCCAGAAATTCTAAAGCACTTGATGTCAGCACCAGCAAGATTTACTGCCTGGCTGCATGGAGCAGTAACCAGCAGAGGCCACACTGTGAACTGCTGTGCTAAGAGCAAGGGAAGATGATAATTTCAAGAGAATGACTGTCAAGGAAAGACTTGCTTCAAGTTCTTGCTAACCTCATGAAGTGAGGCAGAGCTGAGAGTACCTGATAGAAGTACAAAATCATTCAGACCAAGCTGACAGTGAGACTACTCAGCTTATTGCTGCAAACTAACTAAAGAAAGGCAGCAGGTTTCACAGAAGACTGGCATGTTTGGGTAACTACAACCCCTGCAACTTTAACATCAGTCAAGCTTCCTCACTGCCATCAGGAGTTGTCCTGAATTTAACCAGTGCACTTACACACTGTTTTTTGATTTGTTACCAGTTTCCTGAAGCTGGGAAGCTTGGGTTTAAGAAGTCACAATCCCTCAAATCCATCCTCTAACAGCTCTTCAGAATGCTTAGCATTTAAGGTTAATAGTTACCTATATTATCTTTCTCTTTGCAAGAAATTGAGTAGCAGCAGATTTCTCTGTCCTGAATAGCAGCAAGGTTCCTAGGAAAGAGAGAACATTTCAATACACACCTCACTTGTAACAAGGACTCTTACACTGAGAATCTAAACTATTCCCCTTCATCTTCTTCAGGTAACTCGTTTTCATGCAATGTTTCAGCTGCCTCCTGTTCCTGGGTTTTCTGCTTACAAATCCAAGTGTCTTGATCCAACACCCCTATGGGCATGAATTAATTCAGGGAGATAAAGCAGCCCTTCTTAGGAAGGGTTAGACTTACATCTTTTCAATTAGCTGTTTCTCATCCAAAGCATTAGGAAGGTCTCTCTTATTTCCAAGTACTAGAACCTGAAATCCAGAGCAGAAGGAAACTGTTGCAGCTTAGCTTATTAAAAATAAAACAAAACAACTTCAAACTTCAGGCAAGTCTGACAAACAGTCTGCACTACTCTATTACATCTCACAGAATGAGACACTCAGTACAAGCCAGATCACAAAGGCAGACTAAGTCACAGGGGAAGTGGGGTACAATAAACTGCTCTGTGCAAAAAGCAAACACAAGAACACATGAGCTGATAAAACTGAGAACAATCCCAGTACATTTTCATCTGAGATTCCCCAAACTTATTCTCTACTTCTGTACTGCATTCTGGTTAACCTGTACTACAGGAGACTCTGGAAGACAGCACAAACTCCTATCGTGCAACACTCTAAACTACTGTTGGAATTTTATGGGATTTTTGTGAGCACTGAACAAGAATAAGATCACCAAAGGATTGATTGAGGTGAACAGTTTGATTCAAGTGTAAATTCACACTTACATGATCCAGTAAGGTTAGGCCTTTCACTTGACTTGAGAGTTCAAGCCAGCCTTCAGAGCTGCTGAAGTTACACACATTCCTCAAGCCAGTTTAATATTGTGCAAGTCAGTATTACTTACAGGGATTCCTTGTAGCTGGGGCTTATCTAGAAGATTGTGCAGTTCATTTCGAGAGGCTTCTATTTTTTCACGATCTGCAGCATCTACCATGTAGCTTTAAAGAGAAGTTGAAGTTAGTGAGACTGAACTACTTCAGAAACAGCAGTCTTTCCTTTCATCTGCCAGTTTTGAGCACATTTAACAAGGCTTTAAAAAAAGCAAGGTCTCCTGAGCAAAGAATTTGGTTCTTTAAAAAAAGAGATAAAAATCTCTAAGATCAGAGTAGATGAAAGATTCATTCAGCTACACAGCACTGCCACCCAGCTCACAGGAAGTGGTTAGGACTCCCAGTCAGATAAGATGCCTGATAAGAAAATAATCCATCCTGAGCCCTGAACTTAGGGGTTAAAAAAAAAAAAAAAAGTCTGATTGCAGTATGGTTTCAATATTCAAATGAGCGTTACTGAGTCAAGCATGCACTGTTAAAGAGCAGTAAATGTGAAGTTAAGTACTAGCCAAAGGAAGGTGGGACTTACACAATAGCATTAACTCCTCTGCAATATCTCTCCCACATGCTTCGGAATCGTGGTTGCCCTCCTATATCCCAAATCTTAGGGCAAAGGAGAAAAAAAAGGACAATTTAGCCATGCACTATGTTTAAACATAACACACAAAAGATAAGCCACAAAAGCAGAAGAGGTTTTTTCCTTTCTTCTTAGGCCAGCTGCCAGACCTCTCACATATCAGAACAGAAATAATCCCTTGTACAGCTGCCCAAAGCTTGCAGGTCCTATAGCAAAAGATGAAAACTGTGGCAAGAACACATTTATTTGTATACTAAGTTTTCACACTGTGGAATACAAGAAAATAAACTAAGATGCATTGACTCAAAACTCTGATGTAAATCTTCCCTTAAGCAATATTGATGAGCACAACAGGAGGATCTCTGGCCCTAAACATGTAAAAATTAACTCAGATGAAAGCCAGACAGCATTGTCACAACACTGCTTCAGCTACTCCATGAAACTGGAAATCACACACAGCTTCTCATTTAAGAAACCCCAAAAATAAACACAAGGGTATTTTTAAGCTCTGGGACAGATTTAGCTGAGCCTCTTCAGTTTCCTATATTTGTCCCAGCAGTGGGAGCACAACAGAGCAAGCACAGAGATTTTACACCACAGGCAGGAGACAGCTTTGCACAGATGTAAAAAGAGAGAGCCAGCAGTGGTCACATACCTTTATTGTAACATTGCCCTTTGTAACTTTTCTCATGTTGAAGCCCACAGTAGGAATCATATCTTCACTGAATTGACCTGACTGGAGAGAAAGAAAGTTAAACTCAGTGCTTATCTGGTGCAGCTACTTTACACAGGAAAATATCATAGGCTTTTTCTGACCATTTGCCTTCCAACTGAAGACTTCATAGCCAATTAGTCATAGATCTTATATTAATGTGCACAAAAGCTTGTGTGAAGTCAGTCAAGTCACTTCTAAAGAAAATTTTCAAGCCCTGAGGTAGTCAGGGAGGCAACTCGAGGACAAGTGTTTTGCATAGCTTGAGAGCTGGTCAATCAGGGCAAGCAGAGCCATTCCCTGCTGCCACTGGAGCCAAGCTCTGCACAGCAGGATCTCCCAGTTACCTGCAAGCTAGAACTACCCACAAGATTTTCCTCTGATGCAAGCTACTTTTTGGACAGCAATCACAGTAATAAATCACTCTTGTGGAGTAAGCCTCCAACCCACAGGTATGGGCTGACTCCCTGAGGAGTTCTAAAAGGCTGCAAAGTGGAAGGACCTGACAGGGCTGCTTGCTGCCAGGCTCCACAGTGCCCAACTTGTTCAGCAGTGTTAGAGGCAATCAAAATGCAACTGGGGAAGATTTCCACCAGAGGTTCAGCATCACTTGAAGCTCTGACATGACTGCTGCAGAACAGTGTTGCATTAGAGAGGTTCTTTCTCTAGTGGCAGATGTTTTACTGCTCTGCTGCTCTTTTATCTATAACAGCCTGAGAGCCAAGTTCACTGCCACCTCCTGTAGCTAACCCAGGAGCCATAACAAGTGTTATCAACAGCAGCACAGATTTCCCCCATGCTCCCTTGGCAATTTGGCAGGAGGTGAATCTCAGCCATAGCGGTCATTACCTACCTCACTACATCCATTATGTGTAATAGAACCAGACAGTTGACAAGATTTGGGGAAAAAAAAAAAAAAAAAAAAAAAAAAAAAAAAAAAAAAAAAAAAAAACTCAAATGCATTCAGTTGTTTAATTAGGGTCTGGTATCATAGCAGCAGCAGTTCTGCTTCTCTCCCCTGATGTTGCACAGAGAAACTAGCCTCAGTTAAAAGCCCTTTAGGATCTATGATGCAGACATAACCCCATGGACTAACCTAGAGATGCACTGCTCACAAGCTGGCAGCAGTAACTGAGTGGACATGCCTTGAGCACGTGTTGTCCAGAGTGTGCAGCCAGATGAGCAGCTCCTAAACCCAATGCTCTGTCATGCTCTTCTTTGTCCAGAAGCACACGCTTCCTTCAGCCTGCTCCCCCTCCAAAAAAGCTGGGATCTTCAAGAAGCAAACCAAAGCTGGTGGCTTCCCTCAACACAGACCCCCAGAAGGCTGACAAACATTGGGAGCCCAGAGCATGAGCTGTCCCTCTGAGCCAGGCTGATGATGTGCAGCCCAGCAGCAGCAGATGCTTACCTGTGCTTCCCAGGCCTGAGACAGCTCAGATCAGCTCATCAAGCACTCACTGCCCATCTTGCCTTTGCAGGGTCAGCTTGCCACAGCTGCACAAGAACCACTGCATTCCTGCCTCTTGTCACACCCTACGCCCACATCTTCTAACCCAGCACCTTCCCTGAACCTCCATCTCCTGGTGCTCCTTTGAAGCACCCCAGATGCTGCCAGCTCCTCCCACCCAGATACTCCCTGAGCCTTCACCTCAGAGCTGTTCCTGCCCACAGCTTGTGCTCTCTTTTAGGATACACATCCCTCCAGCTGGAGCAGCACCTCACTTGCCAAGTGTTTAACGTGATGTTGAAATTCCTCTCATCCACCACTGGGAAGCTTTTGGAGTCTCCAGAAGAGCTGCTGCACCTTATACTGCTTTCCAAGTACACTCTACCCATGCTGCACACCCAGGTGGCACAACAACTTGCTCTGTGGCTTGCTTAAAAACTGCCCTACAGAGCTGCTCAGCTCCAGCCTCAGCTGTCTGTACTCTGCTTTGTAGGTGAGACAAACCAGCACCCTGCAAAACACTTCCTGAGCTCTCAGGAAGAGGAGGAAAGGGCAGCAGGTGACTTCACTGAGCAGCCTCCAAAGCACAAGCACACCTTCACCCTCCATAGGAGTCTGGAGGCTGTGGATTTTGAGGTGAGGAGGGCACTTTGTAGCTTTGACACAGGCTGCAGGGTTTGAGCCTACTGATCCACTCAGATCTTTATCTGAAAGGCCTCACTCTGATATAAGAACAGGTGTTCCTCTGTTCATAGGCAGTGAACATACAGGAAGGCACTGGCAGCCACATTACCCCTTAAGACAAGTCACAAAAATGGTTAAAACTACTGTAATGGATTTTGCTGTCAGGCAGGAACCTCATCTGACAGGTTCTGCTATTGTATCCAAACACCCTGGCCCAGAAATGAGTTCTCTAAACCTAGAATTTAGAGGACTTTTGCTTACTATCACTACAGAGGAAAAAAAAAAAAAAAACAAGGAATTCAGCTGCATATTTGAGTATTCAAAGGCAAAAGCTCCCCAGAACAAGGAGAATATGCTTTTATTAGTGCACAGTTCTGTTTGAATTAGACTTCCCCCCCATCCTCCCTGGAGCAATTACTCAGCTCTATCACAGTGTGTTCACAATATGATGCTTTCTCCTTCTGAAACAGGCAGCAGCCTTACACCAACTTTGATAAGCACCGAAATATTTTCAATTCCCCATCTGAAAGTGCTTGGCTGTTGCCACACACAGCAAACACAGCTCAGACACTCATCAAGGACAGCAAGAGCAGTTGCTTACAAGTCTAGCAATAGCATCTGTTCCCAGCACCTGGGAGTATTCCAGGAGGCAGACACTGTGCTTCACCCAGGCCTGCTGGATGATCAGTGTCCTAGAGGTGGTTCTGACTTCAGCCACTATCTCTGAGGTCCCACAGACCATCCAGCACTAATACAAACTGTTTGCTGAAGGTCACAAAAACAAAGTTAACTCCAGCACCTGTATGAAAGACAAGGAAGAGGGAGACTAAACAGACTGAATTTTCAGGGACCATGTGCAGAAAGAACCTGCTGGACTCGTCTTGGAGCCTCTTGGCTCCCTTTTCAATACTCAAAGCTCCTGGAGAAGCCAAGCATGTGATTTCAGTGCAACACGAAGCCATTTACCTGCCTGAGTACTACTGCTGGATAAGGACTCTTCAGAGAAGCAAGACTGCTCCCAGACTGCAGTGAGTGCCAGCACAGGGCCAACACCTACCTGCATCCATCACTTTGGGATCAGCACTAACTCTTGCACAGCCTGTAGCATTTATTAAAGCTCTCTCCATCTCAAACCAGGCCCAAGCCTGGCTCCCCTCTCAGACACCAGCTCTGGGACATGCCCCTGTGCCCAAGCACACAGCCTGGTACCTGTAACCCTGGCAGACTGCTCCCCTCAGGCTCTGTGCCCCCTCCCTCATGCCACCCACCCACCCCAGCCTTGCCCCAGGAGTGAGCCAGCAGGGTGTCACTCACAGCTACAGCTCATTTCCCAGAGGGCAGGATGAGAAGACTGCCAAAAAGCATTTAACTTACCATAACCTAACATTCCAGGAGTGTACAAAGGGTTCAAGTTCAGCCTTTTCATGAATGCTTACTCAATACTGAAACAAACTACTTCCTAAATCTACTGGGTCAGAGTGGAGAGGAAAAAAAAAAAAAAAAAAAAAAAAAGGAAACCACAATTTGGCTACTTCATCTGCCTCTCCATAGCCACAAGCTACAGCCAGCAGCCTGCCAACTTCCAGAACTTCCAGGGAGTTAGGACTACCAGACTGCCAGCACCAAGCCCTAAGCAGCAGACTGGAATTCCTGCTTCCTCTCCCTTCCCTAACATTTCATTGCAATACACTCAAGGAACCAAAAAAAGCAAAACTGAAACTGCAGCAGTAGAAGCAGTGTTCCCTCTTCTTTCTCTCCAGCTCCAATGGTAACTGTCCCTGGGAAACATGCTGCCTGCTCTGCCCATCCTCAGGGTCCCCACTCCCAGCTCCACTCGAGTTTGACTCTGCACAAGGAGATGCTTTATATCAACAGGAAAGGTCAGGGCAGCCTTGAGACTGCATCTCATGATTCACTGCTGTTAGAGGAGAAATTTCTTCACACAGGCTTGGTGACTACACAACAAAGATTTTTATCTTTGCTCATAATAATTTTCATCCACCCAGAGGAGATCACAAACCAGCCCAGCCAACTAGGAGACAGCATCACTGCAGTACAAATTCCAGCCAGGATACTCCCCATCCCCCTGAAGCAGCACATTACTTTAAGCTCTTCATCATGACATTTCTTTCCCTTCATGCTAAGAAAAAGGCTGCACCTCTCAGAAATCTCTTCTTAAAGAAGAAAAAAAAAAAAAAAAACAAAAAGGAAAAAAAAGCAAGCAGGGTAATTTTAGCATTATATAAAGCTACCCCTACACTAAGCCTCCTCTGCAACATTCAACCAAGAAGCACTTCATAAGGACAAATCAGCTCTCTGGTTTCTGCAGTCCAGATTCCTTCTTGAAATACTTCTGCTCTTCAGCTACTTGCTTGTGATCACACTCAGAAGCCTGAACCCCAGTTCAGGAGCTTCAGTCCTTGAGATCTCTCAGCCCCTTAAGGGCTTTATCACAGCACTTCCATGACTGATGGCTGCAAGAAGCAAACTGGCTCTTCTGACAAGGAAATGCATTTTCATTGCCCCAGCCCTGATTCAGTGGAATATTCAAAAGGATGTTATCAAGTAACTATCATGTATCCAATACACAGCAGTGAAACAAACCCTAAAAAGGCATGTTTTTATCTAGAAGTCAGGCCTGGAAGAGCTTTGACAGTCATGAAAAACTCTTTCTCCAGGTGTTCCTGCTCAAAGCCCTTCCCTTGCTGAGAGTGCTCCAGGGGAAGTTAAGACCACATGAAACAAAGTTCTGATTTCAGTCACCTGTTCCATACCATCTGGGGCAGAGCAAGCAGGACCTCAGAAGAGTATTAATTGGAATATGAGTCACCTCCTATTAGGTTTATTACCTAATGAAGTGAAGCAATCCTTTTCAAGAGACTTCTCTGATGAAGAAACACTTCCCTTAAAAACATATCAACCTCCTCACTTCACTGCTGTGTGTGTGAAGTGACAACAGAAGGATTTATGACTTGCCAGGGTGTTTCAGAAAGCAGCAGCCAAGCTCTTCAGAACAATCTTCTTTCTGCACTTCCCCAGTGTGACTCCTTCAAGCCAAAGTTCCTTACAGGAGTCACGAGGAGGGAAGGAAGCCACAGCTCCCAGCTGCCCAAAGGAATCTTTTGTGGAGGGGCATTTCAAAAAAAGGCCTCATTCAAAGGCTTCTCCAGTATTCCAGAGTTAAAAACCAAACCACACCAATTCAGGTTTTGACACAAATCCTAAAAAGGCATCTTACTTGTCCTACAGCCACAAAGAGAACAGGTTGAGTTACACCAGACAGCTGCAGATGGCAGCCTGACTGCCCCCCAGTCCTCCCCTCCTGATTACCAGAAGCCAGAGAGCTTCAGTGTCCCACTGGGTCAAGGGAAAAACCTACTGGGCCTCAGGCAAGACTTTACAATAGGAAATGATGTTCTTCCACTCTGGAAACACATTTTAGGGACCAAAGCAGTGTCCCAGTGTCCAGCAGGATGCAGTGCCCCCAGCCTGGACACGGGGTCAGTTCCCTTGTGTCGTGTTTGTGAAGTGGGAGGACAAGGGGAAATGGTTTAAAACTTGAAGAGGGGAGATTTAGGTTGGACATGAGGAAGAAATCTTTAATTTGAGGGTGGTGAGACCCTGGAACAGGTTGCCCAAGGAAGTTGTGGCTGCCCCATCCCTGGAAGTGCTGAAGGTCAGGCTGGATGGGGCTTGGAACTGGGCTGGTGGGAGGTGTCCCTGCCCTGCAGGGGGGTTGGAACTGGATGAGCTTTAAGGTCCCTTCCAACCCCAGCCACTCCATGATTCCATGTTTCCATGGGACCACGTGGAGCTGGGTCCCCTCCTGCCCCTCCCCAGCATGGCTGGGACCTGCTCTGACACCCCAGCTGGTAAATGCCTGTAGACAAACACCAGCTGAGGAGATCCCAAGGCCAGAGGTAGTGCAGGCTCCATGGACATTCCAAGGCCTTGGAGAAGCAGCTGACAGCTCCAGGTGTGACACTGGCATGACATGCAGTTTCTCTGAACCAGAGCCACAGGCCCTCTCCATGATGGAAATTAAGAGCAGGAAGAAATGATATCCTCCCTTGTGAGCAAGTTTACTCATGCACAGGGGAAACTTGTGCTAAATAGCTAATTAGAGGCAGTGACTAAGAGGGAGGCTGAGCAAAGCAGAAGCTGCTTCAGCTGCATCCAGCTGTACCAAGGTTTCCCTGAGAAGTTTGGGGTTTAAGCCTTCTAGCCAAAGCTGGGTGTGATTACAAACCCAGTGCTTGTTTACACGGGAGGAATAAATATGCCCCAAACCAGCTAGCAACCTAGAAAAAGATTATTTTAGAACTGGACTGTCTGCCTTTCATGGCCTTTGGTGGCAGACAAGCCTACTGTGCAACTGGCTTGGGATTTCCCTCCTGGTACATGTGCCTGATTTGACTGGAGCAGATGACAGGAGATTTAAATCAGGTCCAACTCAGGAGCCCAGTGACAGCCCTGTGTCACACAGAACCCCACCAGCCATACCAAGCCCCTGCTATCCATCCAGCTTCCAGACCAGCTCCACAGGACCAGCATCTTGCTGTGTCATTCCTTTCATTTTAGTTTCATGGAATCCCAACACCCAAGAGCTGCATCCAGCCCAGCAGAGAGCAGCTCAGCTTTTCCAAAGGCACCCCCTGGATCCAGGGCAGGCAGAGAAGCAGGAAGGTAGCCCTGCACTCCATGGCAGCAGGACTGCTTCTCTGAGCTGTAATACTGTGCTGACAGCAACCTCATGATGGGCTGGTTTGGTTTGGGGTTTTTTTTAACCAATAATAAAAACCTGAGCGAGTCCCCCCTCACTCTGCTTTTTTCAAGAGTCACCTGATTCCCTAATTACAAACTTCAGAGATGTGACTTGCTGCCTCCAGCCCTCAGACAGCTGCCCAGGCATCACAACTCCCTGGTTTCACTCAGCTTTGTGAGGCTGTTTGCCTGACACTCACACAGAGACATTTCTGGGTGTGATCCCAACCTGGGGCTGAAACCTTGAGCCAGGCCAGCTGGGCACAGATACCAGCTCCTTGGGAGCACTGGTACCAGCTGAGACAACTTGGCTGAACTAAACTGCTGTGCAGCCCCCAGACCCATCCTGTACCACTCCCCACACTAACTCCCAGGAGCAGACAGAGCAGCAAAGCAGCACTGTCCCCAGTGCCACCACCACCCAGCACTCCAGAAAACAAAAAGACCTTGCAGAGTAACCTCAGTGCTCCAAGCACACACCACTCAGCACCAGCTCAGCACCCACAGACTGAGGCTGTTTCAACAGTTTCAGTGCTGGAAATCCAAGCCCAGAGGAACTGGCAGCCAGTGGTGTGTGGAAAAGAAAAGGCCTTCTGGCATTCAGGTTCAACCAAGCAACTTCCACCTGACAGGAGCAGGGAGAGGAGGAGTGACCTGGTAGGAGGGCAAACCCATTTCACACATTTATCCTGAAGCCCACTGCCTGCTAACACCCTCAGCTACACCAGAGCCTGGTTACATTTTGACACTCAGTGTAACAAGAACCCTGAATAAACCACAAGAAAATCAGAGTCCTTCCCCTACCCCTGAACTCACACAAACACATTCCCAAAGCCACGCAGTGACACTAAGGAGACAGCCTCAAAAACCAAGGGAATCTGAGGGGCTGCTCAGGTTGAAACCATCAGCTTTCTTATTCCAGGTGCACCAAACTCACATGCTCCCTGCAAAACCATAAGGCACCCCCGGGGGGTTCCCATTTCAGCCTCCCTGGATGAGCTTGCCCATTCCAGGGTGTCTCTGGGAATGTTTCCTGCCACATCCATCTGCAGCACAGGGCACTGACAAATCAGCCATGGCAGCAAGCCACTCTTCATCCTGTTCAACAATGGAAGAGCCTCATGTAGGAGGATTCCCACACCCTTCCTTCACCTCCTCCAGGCAGAGCAGCAGAAAAGCAGGCCCGAGCTCAGCACCCAGCTCCTGTCAGGCCTGGAAGTTGCACTTCTTAGCACACACCTTAAGAGAGAGCAGATGATTTAACACGGGATTCCAGGACGAGGATAAGACACATCTGAGATAAGAGCATTTCAGTCACTTACTGAGGGCCCTGATGAGCAATCAAGTGGAAGGAAGCCTCTGAGACACCTTTTGCCAGGGGAGCACCCCGTGAGCTGCACACCCATGGTGCCATCGCTGCCTCCACGGCTCCCAGGAGCAGCCGAAGGCTTCGGGAGCGATACCCGAGCTCGGCTGCCTCCCTCCTCCCCAGCCCAGCAGCTTCACCCCAGCGCTTCAGCTCAACGCAGGAGGCGTGCGGGACACGGGAGAGTCCCGAGTAGGCATCAGCCGAGGGCTGAGAGAGGAAACCCGGACCCCAGGCCCGGTCCGGCCCATCCGCCAGCCCCCTCCCGCACAGGCCCCGCCGCNCGCGCCGCTGCAGCGCCACCCCCTGACCGGCGGCCCCGGGAGGACCGGAGAGGGGGCGGGGCCAAACCCTCAGGGGGCGGGGCCCAACCCTCAGGGGGCGGGGCCTGTGCCAGAACCCGCCACCCCCAGCACCCACATCCGGGTACTCAGCGACAGGGGGGTCCCCTCAGCCCCCCACATTGGACACGGAGGGTCAGGGGGGTCCCCCCATCCTCTCATCCCCCATATCAGGCACTCAGGGTCAGGGGGGTCCCCGCAGCCCCTCAGACCCCCACATCAGGCACTGAGGGTGAGGGGGGGTCCCCTCAGCCCCCCACATCCCGAGCACTGAGAGTCAGGGGGTCCCCTCAGCCCCCCACCTCAGGCACTCAGGGTCAGGGGGTCCCCTCAGCCCCTCCAACCCGGACACTGAGGATAAGGGGATTCCCCTCAGACCCCACATCTGGGTACTCGGGGTCAGGGGGGTCCCCTCAGCCCCCCACATTGGACACTGAGGGTCAGGGGGTCCCCTCAGCCCCCCACCTCAGCCACTCAGGGTTTCCACTGCTGGTTTCTGCCCAGAGACACTGAGCTGGGAGCTGCAGGTAAACCCAGGTGTGCAGGGGCCTCGGGATGAAGGAATATTATCCGTAATACTTTTTTTTTTCAGGTGACAAATGCCAGTGAAATATCTCATAAAACTTGACCTGTGCTTCTAGAGTCACCCAAAACTAAGGAGCAGCCCAGAGGAGCTCATGATTCTCCGTGACCCCCACGGAACCAGCCATGCTCTAGAAGCTTCTCCCAAAAATCCATTCCTTCTTCTGTGACCTTTCCCAGGTGATTTCCTCTGGACTTTGTGCTGGTCAGGCAACTGATTCTTTCCATCCATCCTCCAGAGCACCAAAACGAGAAAGCAAACCAATGCCCACACCTGCAGGGGTTTTAGAAGGAGAGGTGGTAGAGATTCACCAGCTCCAGACATTTACACAATAAATCCCACACCTTTCCTGAAGCTCTGCCCTCCAGGGAGACACCTCTGGGGTTCCCAGTGTTTGTGCTGTGCCCAGCTCCGGCAGCCCCAGCTCCCTGGGAGCAGACAGGGACTTCTGCAGAGTGCCACCACGGCAGGAGGGAGAGGAGCTGAACAAATGGAGGTGCAGCTGGAAAAAAAACCCAGTGAGGAGATGACACCACGCCCAAGGAATGTTTCGCCTCACCTGGAAGAGCCCTTTCCCTCAGGATTGTGTGTGGTGTTGCTTTTAACCAGGATGCAGTGACTGCAGCTGGCAGCTTCCCCGCTCCAGGGTGAAGAGCGAGCAGCAGGACGGGTGGATGGTGACTTCTGGGTTTTCTCTCCCCCCCCCCC